>JABMBR010004598.1:0-23188 GCA_018881525.1 Meteorus sp. PSUC_FEM 10030008
ATATATATATATTAGACAATGTCATGTGCATACGACTGTAATATGCTCTTCACCATATAATGCGCGTACACACAGAGCACACCACACTCGAGTGAGAACGCCAAGAGAGTCATATTATAGCACTCGTAAATAAATGTCTGTATATGTGTGCAACACAGTACTATAATTAAAACAAAATGTTTTGTATTGTTTCATTTCACACGATTGAAGTAATGTAAATTTTTTTTTCTTATAAAAATCCGTTGAGTGAAGACGAATTTTGGACATTTTATATCGCGATTAATCAGATTAATTATGAAAATTGTGTCAATTGTTTAATTGTTGTATTTCGAATAGAATATTAATTAATGACGTTGTTTCAGAATCTGTAATTTTCATTTGATTAAATAATTTATGATTCATGTGTGCTTCATATGTATCATTGATTTGTCAGATAATGATTGATTATTCTCAATTCAAGAATATTTATATTAAACTATGAATAGTTCGTTTCAAATTCAGATTCATTAAATGATAATTAAATAAATGATGCCAAACGCAATGGGAAAAGTATGAGGGAAAAATACAAATACTTCAGTATCTACACAATCAACATCAAACAATATCATCAATCATGAAATATTAATCATCCGACAATTCATTATCTCATGAATGTTATTATTTCATCGTTTTCCCCATTCTCCAATTCGAAATATTCGATTTAAATATTTTCCCACCTACTCTCAATTGCATAAAAAAAAAATCCAAATCATCATGACAATCCACAATGACACAATCACAAAATTAATCCCCACTGGATTGATCCACAATTCTCAAAAAATTTTATTCCATTCCCAATTTGATATTTTCACGCCAATGACGCGGTTTATGAAAAATTCGAGTGAGAAAGAAGCGACTTTATATATATTGCGCGCGAGCGCATGCGCCGTATTATTATTCGCCTATATACAGTATATCTATATATATGTATGGACACATAAAGCATGTATAGATATATATATAATGAAAATGATTTTCATCTCTGTCTTATGTTTCATCTGTGCACTCACTCGCGTTCATTTCAACGTGGCGATCTCTCTCCCTTCTCTTACTCCTTCATCTTCACCTCCGTCTCCTCATCGCTCTCACCCTTTCTAACTCTGTCTCTGTCTCTCTCCCTCTATCCATCCACCTCCTCAACGCCAAGGTGCATGCATTCTATGTGGCGTGCATCGCATTAGATGCATTTCTAAGTCGCGCCGCAATAAATCGCATAAATATCTCGACTCGTGCGGCAGAAACGCGCGCGCGCGCGCAAATTTTGTGTTTGTACATACACACATGATATATATATGTATATATATATTTACATATGTATATGTATCAACATTAGATAGGTTGTGTGAGTGTATTTTCAGTCGCGTGATATCGTTGATACAACGGGATAAATGAAAAATTATTCACAATTTTGTAAAAACGAATTTTTTCATTTTTTTTCTTCTCCTGTTTATTTCCTATTGAGTTTAGGAGTTTTTTTTTTTTACGTTCATTGTGGGTATTGTTGGTGATTCGATTGAATATTGTTCCTGCTGTTGATGAATATGACGCCCTGGAGGTTATGATGAAGAAGAAAAAAGGGGCACGTTTGCACAAAATGAAATTGAATGTACAAAAGGGCGAATAAAAATATGAAGGAATTGTAAATGGGTGGGAAAATTTGTTGGGAGATGAGTGAAATGAAAAATGAATCGATTCTGAGTTGTGAGAAGAAAAAAAAATGAGATGTCGTGGGTGGTATTGAATGTAAGATATGTACACAATGTGTAAACAGTTTTTGTTCACTTGCAGGAGATTCTCGCGTGAGTGCGCGCGCGCTTGGCGGAATCGTGTCATTGTTTGTTATATGATTTGAACGGTGGGAGAAAAATAAATTAACATTACTGAAGATTCATGATTGATATGGTGTGGATGAGTGTGAGAAGAGGAAAATTCGAAACACAGAAAAAAAAGAAAATTGGAGAATTGAATGAATTAATAAATCAGTGCGCCGAATGACAACGTGATAAGTGGAGAATAATAAAAAAAACATTTTGATAAATTCAAGATGTTTATTTTTAAATTCTCTGGATGAATTGATCGTTAATGGAAAACTGAATTGGTTCATGTTAAATAGGAATCGCAGTGTACATGTGCGAGTAGAAGCGAGAGAATCGAGGTAAAAGGGAGAAGAGTGAAAAGCGCAATCGGCGTTTCCTATTCCTGAGCATAATAACGATATTAATAGTAACGAACGTTGAAATTGACGTTAATAATAATTAAACATGGAATGCATATATGAAGGTAATTAAATCGGTAACATGAGTGATAAATAATATTACAGTTTTGTTTATTGCCAATTCGATTCATTCAATACCATTGAAAATATAAAAAAATTCGCGATTTGTGTCGGTGATTGAATAAAAATATGTCGCGATAAGAAAGAAAATAAACGAAGAAATGGAAATAATGGAAAATATCGATTGAAATTTGTGGTTGAAAAGAGTTAGAAGAAAACGTATAAATAAATTGCGGAAGTTGCCGGGTATTGACGCGCTATAGACACGACCCGACGAAGAGGAAGACACGACGACAGTGAGATTCAATGAGGGCTGCAGGTGAGGCGACTATGAGGCGCTGGCGTCCACCACCCTCTTGTCATTCATCTACACAGCGATATCATTTAGCTATTTTTTACTATTCAATTATTCCTATTTAATTTTTTATCTCGTTACTCGTCACATTTTTTCATCTGTTTAATTATTCAATTGTCGATTTTATTCGTTGAATAATATAAATATGTGTGTGCGCGTGTGTGGTATCAAGTATTATTAGTGAAGAGGAAGTGCGTAAAGAGTGTTCTATTAACGTGATTGAAAGAGAGAGGCAAAAATAAATTCTATTAACAAATACAAAGGTAAAAAATAAAAATGAATTGTTATGAATTTCATCACTACGTGAATGTATTTTCGTGGCTTTTTGTTCAATACATAAATTCATTTAATGCAATTGATAAAATAATTAATGATTATCATTAATCTTTCTGAACGCTTCTGCTTCATAGAAAACAAAAATAATAAAATTTCATATCATCCATTGTATATTGTTTTTTGTTCTGTTTTATCCGTAATAAATATGATGGCAATAAAAATTTTATAACATTAATTATGCAGCTCGTTTTAGATTAATGACTGATTAATTTGTGTCTTCGCATGCTTCGTTGATTATCATGTGCTGCTATCAAATGATACAGAGACATATCCAGGTATGAGAATAAATTCTTTTTCGATAGACACTTCACAAGCGTTGCAACATCTGCCAATGAGTACATTCGCAACCCTCTTAGTGTTACATTTACGGCATACACTCACTATGCCAACGTGTCTTGCATCTCAATCTTCCCCTTGTCGTCCAACCGAAAATCTTCAACGTAAAAGAATAAAAATTAAATGTAAAACACAAAGAATAAAAGAAATTTTCTAGCCTTCATATGACACCCCAATTTCAATGGTGAGTTTTCATTTGTGTGTATAGGTACAGTTATATATGTGTGAGTGTATTGAATTTATAAGGGATGATGTGTCGCCAACCTGACGAAGAGACGGCTGCTGACCCCTCCGCGAGCCAAGGAGCATCCCTTTATACCATACATGATGCATCCCTTAAATTAATTCCCCTTTTCGCTCTTCACTCTCACTGTTTTCCTCCCTATTGCAATGGCAACCCCTCGTGCATTGCATGAGAGGGTAAACGAACTCGACAACCCCAATGGCGGCCACTTTCAAGGTGTAACTGGAAGGAAAACATGGCCGGAAAAAAAACAAAACAATAAATGGAAAAATGCGAATTTTTCTGAGGATAAAACGATTTTGGTATTTTTTTTCTTACTTGTGTTTTGGGTTTCAATTGTTCCCCTCTTATGTGCCCTTTTTTCGGCTTGCCCCCTTATTTTATGGGGTATGTACACTCTCGGACCCAACCGTGGCCCATGTTAGCCCCACAAATATATTCACGGGGTCAGTTTTCGACGGGATCGCGGCGGACCAAGATGACTTACGCACAAAATTCGTCCGTTATAATTTCCAATATGTTATAAATAAATCAAAATGCAATTCTTCCTGTTGTTGATTTTTTTGTTTTTTTTCCTCTCCCTCTTTGTTATCACAAAATTGTTAACAGTTACCAGTTTCATCTTTCTCGTTTTTTCAATCGCCTCTTCCAACAATTCATAAGAATTACTCAGCAATTGTTAAATTATTATTGTTTTGCACTTGTTTTACAACGTTTATTGCTCCGCGATGATGTTTTTATTTCGTCTACGTTGAATGTTAGTGCGCGCAATTATGTAACAGTGTTTTATTTATATTGAAATGTTCGTGAAATGGATAATGAATTAATGAACGGTAAGCGAATTTGATTACCCGAATCGAAGTCGGATTTATTTAAATATTATTGGAATTCCCGCGCTTTTCTTTTTACTTTCCATTGACACGAAATGGTGAAAAAAAAAAGTGGGACGATAAACGAATTTATGGAATTATTAATAAAATCACTAATTGATCAGATTATTAATTTATTTTATTGAAATGTTTTATTCAAATTTTTCGTTGATGGTTAAACATGTTTTTTGTTAATCAATAGGATGATTGATTGAGTGCACGCTGAATTAAATGTTTAATCTCTTCAGTTTTATTTACTATTTGTGAATTTTTTTATATGTTCGATTATGTCTATGTATATTTATTCATATGTATGTGTGAATAAATATATATGTATATACTTTGATCAATGTTTGACGCCGACACGATTGGTTGCGTCGTGATTCGATCTCGACCCTCAACGAGTCCACCACCACCGCTACCAGCACCACCATCACCTACCAATATACCAACCCCTCTCACTCTTCTCTCACCATAGCTATTTTCCTCTCTGGCACAATCTACCCTCCCAACACCCAGCCGCGTTTTCGAATAATTAATCGCAAACAGGCGTCGGCTGGTCAAAGGCGCGTACACAAAGCCAGGGGCATATACAGGGGTTTTTTCCATTTTTTCCATATTTTCGATATGTGCATGTGACAATTTCGAGGAATTCTTTATTTCGCTTGATAAATATGACGGTGAAATATTTATTTGTTGATCGATTCTTTCATTTGTTTGTTTTCGATTGTTTTTTTTGATAAGTGAACAGAATTTTTTTTTTTTCTTCACTGATCCCTCAAGTGTTTTCATTCACTACCTCCCTGTTCTTTTTATGCGTATTTTCTCTTCGAGTTCTTTCTTCAGTTTGAATTTGTATACACAGACAAAAAATAAGTAAGGGCGATGTCTGATGATGGGGATGCAGATAGGGGTGAATCTTTTAGAGAAGAATTGAACCTTGAAAATTTTTTCTCACTCACATTTTCTTCTTTTCTCCTCTTGGTGTCTCGTTAAAGAGAAAAATAAATTGTGGGAGTGAGGAATGATGAGTTGGATAGTGAGATATTGGGGTTGAAATGTCGAAGGGAGCACAGAGAAAAATAATTACTTGGACTATTGCGACGAGTGCTGTACAGAATTCCCCGTGTGTTAGGTATACAGTGAGATATGATGGAAAAGAAAGAAATAAAAATTAACACGGAAACCTCCACAGTGAAAAATTTCCTGGTAAAAAAATTACCACCACAAATATTTAATAAATGTAGATAAAAATATTTATTTATCAATTAAATTTTCTCACTTCTTTCCTTTTATCAATCTATAATCCAACAGAATATTATGCAAATATTTATAATTATTCTAGAGCTTTCGATCAAATGAGCACTAATTTCCATTTAATATATTCTCAGCTTCGTTACTCCATACATAAATATTTGAGTCTACACATCAATCAGTTTATTTCGAATTTTCGATTAGTATTAATTTATGCTTCTATCGAACGGCCAACTAAATAATAGAGTATTGCACCAACTCGTGCGTATAATTTGCACATTAATGTTTACTGTTTGTGATAGGAGAAATGGAAATGTTTGATTTCATCCCATTACACTAGTAAAAGAAAATATTTGTCATGTCCACATGATTCTTTAAAAACCGCAAATAGGACAAATGTTTTATAGTGGTCAACATAAATAACGAGAAGTCTTGGATTTTTTTGTAACAATAAAATAAAAATTGTTGATTAAACAAGTTGAACGAAACCAATCTGCGTTATTGATCAAAACAATCGAAGAGTTGTGTCACGGAAGGGTCGAAAGAGCGAAAGGGTTTCGTGTCGTGAGGTAAACGGGGGATGGTGAAGTCGAAGGGTCGAGCAGTGGGGGTGGTAGAGAAAGAGGGCGGCACGGCGTAAAAATGGAGGGTGAAAAATGCGTGGCGTTTCTCGAATAACGAAAGTGGTATATCGTAAATGGCAGAAATGGGGGTTGCACCCTTTTTTTCCACCCTCTTTGTAAAACACATACATATATATGTATTTTCTCTTTTTTTCTCTACTCCATCTTTGTTTGCTTTCTTCATTTTTCTCCTCAGGGAAATATGCATCGAAAACTTTGAAAGCTCACTGTTATTTTCAAATTTTAATTCTCACAACCTTCGTATATTGTTCACCCTTAGGCTATCACTATAGATATATTTTTCACCCCAGTCAAATCCTTTTTACGTCCATTAGGAGCGTTTGGAGATTTGCAAATGGGTATGAAGATGAGACTAAGAGACTGGCAATGTTACCCCGCGGACATCTCATTGTCATGAAGAAACAAAATTGATCAGAATTAGAATTGATGTAAAATGATGGGACAAAAGAAATTGTTAAACAGCAAAATTATTTTCACCCCTAATTTCGTGAATATTTCAAACGCAATAGTGTTCTTGTGTTTATCATTTTTTCTCCTCTATTTTAAAATTATTCCAAGGTCCTGAAATAAAATACATCGAATATAAATTTCCGTCTGTGAAATAGTTGCATATTTTAACTGCAGCCTTGCACACCACTCCGATATGTAATGTTAAAACAAACATTTTTGCTCAGTTTCTTTTCTCGCGTTCGCTTATATATACATATACATAAGAAACATAATTTCTAAATAGGTTTCTGAAGTCATATTGCATAAGACACGAGAATAGATTTTCATACGGTCAAACTTTTGCGTCGTGAAAAAAAAAAAAAACGATGAAAAAAATGAGAAAATTACGCAATGAAAATATTTCTCTTCCTACCAATTCTTATAATATAAATGAAAATTATTTCCATCATTCGATCCTGATACGAACCTCACACCAATCGAAAACATCGGAATAAATTCACACCCAGCGTAGAAAATTTTTTCTCAAATTTTCTATTTCTTCCTCCTTTCATTTTTCATTCACCAGCCATCAAAGCGCGATAAAATGTAAAAATGGCGAATTTTAACGCAAGCCAATACGATCTTTTTATGACTATGAACATTTGTGTGTGTACTTCGTATGTGTCAGTGTGAAGATGTGTTATCCACGCCCATTACTTCTTCGTCTTGAAACATCACAACGCAATCTCTAATAGTAAAAGACATCGATGTACTCACACAAAGTTAATTCATGCACACAAATATACTTTTTCTTTCGTATATTGAAATGCATATGGACACAGACACAAGAGGAAGAGGAGAGAAAGAGTGAAGTGCGCCACACGCCAAATATAAATCGCCACGTCTATATATTGCGTAACGCTCGAGAATAGCATTATATTCAAAATGGTGGATTTTTTGGATCGGTCTTTTATTATAAGCAAAAAAGAAGTGCTAAAAAAAATTATCCATCTGTCATTCTGACTATCAAAGTGTTCAGATCAATGATTGGAAGAATAAAATATTCCTGATCATTTTATTTATAGAGGAAAAGTATTTCTGAATTGAGAATATTATTTTTGATACAGCGATATATTAACCAGTTGAAACTCGAATGAACTTCATTTTTTATTCAATGCGGATATTGAGGATTATCTGAATGGAAATATTATCAATCCAAGTGTCAGCTCCTGTTTTCGTAGATGATAATTATTTGAAGTTTGAATAAGTTATAAATGAAGGATGTGAACACTTGAGATGATGAAATAAATCAATAAATCGTGTGATTCGAGTTCTTAATTGCAGAATTTTATATCATCCAATTAGGAACACGAATTGGAGTAGAATAAATTTACTTCTCATATGCAAATTATTCTCATAAAATACACAGCGTGTTAAAAATGAAATTATTTTCCATTCGTAATTACTTTTTATTGGTATTCTGTTAATTTTTCTTTTCACGATTGTATATGAAATTAATTCAAATTTATTGAAGAAATAGATCGCGGAAGGTGACGGAGTGAGCCAACGATGCCACGAATACAACGATCCGATTAAAATATAATTTTTCACGGATACTCCCTTAATTAAAACATTAAATTGATTGTAGAAAACGCGGACGGGATGGCTGGTTCGCGGGGTGAGTAGGTAAACTGTATAGATTCTCTATACAGTACCTACAGTGTGAGAGGGTTGAAGAGAAGACAGAAGGCGTGAGAAAGGATGTAGGGAGGGTACATTGGTTCAGTGTCTTCGTTGTGAGACACGACTGAAATAAATGAAAATGAAATCAATTATAAAAGTGTTTGAGGAGCAGCTTCCGCCAACGATGAGTGAACGAGAAGAACGTTTGGAATAAACGTTGACGCGCAGCACTTGATAGGTGGACGCTGATGGACCAGCAAGGAAAAGTAAATGGGCGGATAGAAAAAGGAAAGGAAAAACAATTTATATAGTTAGAGTGACAAGTAGTAACAGACAAAATGATCAGGCCGGGTTCGATCTTGAATTTTCTTAATTAAAAATCTACAGACTTCTCATTTGATTGAGGATTTATTGATATGAATGAGGAACCGGAGGAGAATAAATTATAGAAGTATATATTGCTGCCAGCTTGAAAAAAAAACAGGGAAAATTTTTTATTCCATCAACAATGTGATAAGATAAAGTGTGAAGTGAAAAATGCATTTTTACTTCTTCTCTTCTGCTACTTAGTCTTTCAATTTTTAACTCTCGCGTGCGGTTATTCTTGAGTTTGTCGCGGTGTAAAGACTCGATTTATTATCCTACTAAATCTCATCCCTGTGACTATAACCAACCCCCATCCTTTTTGCATGAGTTTCTTTGTCCTCACTTTTACACTCTTAAAACTTTTCTTCCGTTCGACGACGACGGCAACGCAAAATTTCATTATTATTTCCGGATGAATAAATGGGGCACGTGAAGAAGTGGGAGGGGGTAGTGAGAAAGGGGGATAGGGCTTGGAAATAGATAAGAAGAGGGTTTTCATGCATAGGAACAATTCAAAAAATTATTTTTATAGTTGGTGGAAATTATTTTATCAATCAAGAGAGGGAAAATTTTTTTTTAATTCACCTGGGGCTGCAAAATTCATCAAACATGAGAATAACAACAGACACGAATTTTACAGCAATAATATTTCCCTTGTGACCTCGGATTGAAAGAGAAAATGAGGTCACATATGACCAGAATATAATAAAGATTGAAGAATGAAAAATCCTTGAGATTTAACATGCGAAGAAAAAAAATCACAACAAACATATTTCTCAACTTCCTTCACATATTCATATGCCCATAGCTATAACGAATCAAGCCGCATATATATAATCACAATACGTGGTGGTTTACACTGTAACGATGAGCAGCTGTGTGCCCAGTTGGGTCCCCCGTATGCCGCGCACGAATGCCCCAGAATTAAATAAGACAGTACATAGAGGTATACACATGTAAACGAACAGTGAAGAAGAGCATAAGAACGAACGAAAGAGAAAAAATGTGGAATAATAAAGAGGAGAAGTGAGAGGGTGAGACGATTACTCCCTTGTTCGACATCTGTAGCGTGCGTAGAATTATAAAACCCCTTTTTCTTCACTTCAATTTGACATTGGGATTTTTAAATTTCGTGAACAGATCTATAGCATGAAGGCAAACTCTAAAGAGTTTGAAGCAGCGTGTGCAAACCTACGAATTATTTCACTCAACCTGCTGTTTCCATTGAGGAAAAAAATTCTGAATGGAAAGAAAAAACGCCCTTTGATTCTATCACGCAATCTTTTGCTTCTGATTCCAGACCAATTTTTATTCCTCATGCACCCGATTTTTCTATCCGATGTGAAAATTTATGTAAAGATTTTTTTTTGAGGAATGATTTATGTGTGAAAACAAAATCTCATGAAGGCTCATCCATGACGATAATTATGATGAGTCAAAAGTGGAACGTACAACCCACACAAAAAAAGTCTCCACTAAATTATTTCAACCACAATATAATGAGAGGGTTGTTCACGTTTGAATTAGCCACAAATTGCCCTTTAAAATAAAAGCAACGAAGAAAAAATAAACCAACCATCAAAAGAGGTAATAAGGAATGAGGCAGAAAAAAGTTATAATAACAATGAGAAGAGGAAGGATAATGATACTAATAAAATGAGGTTGTGAGAGTAAAAGTTTTGTGCAGGCTTGGCAAGAATTTTCTGTTATCATTTGATTAAATTCTTTTTTCTTTTGATTCACCTCTTTATTTTTCTTCTCCACCGCATTTATCTGCAGTAAAAAAGTTAGTTTCTTGTGCTGAAACTCATTTTCTCAAACTTATTCCTTCAATTATTTCTATTAAATTATTTTAAACAAGTAGAAATTCATCGAAATTTATCTTTGTATAAAATTTTTTTACCACAAATTTTCATTGTTAATGTGAATATTTTCTATGAATTGTGATATTATATAGGAGTTCATGAAGATCGATACACGTTATAATGTATACTCGCGGTGCGTTGTTTCCAAGCACACTCTCGGGTGATTGGGTTAGTCGGGTGGTAGCTGTATACAGAAGCCCGCGTGACATGTTGGAATTGAGCTAGATGACCGAAGAGACAGTTTGATGATGAGTATAGGGTGAATGCAAGGACATCAGTAGGGTTCATATAAGTACCATCATCATCATTATCATGATCTATCTCCTATTCGTTACTGAACATTCTGCGATCAAACGTTACATCTGTCATTGATTCATCATTTTTATATTAATTTCAAAAATTCAAATTCAACCATTAAAATGTTTTCAATATTCACCAATACAGGGGATTATTTGATTTTATTCCTGACCCTCAGCTACATGAAATCAACAATAAACGAATGAAAATAATGCTCAGGGCATTATATGTCAACTGCATGAAGCGATGGCTTCTTCTTTTTTTGTTTACATATGATTTTTCTTTGTGTATGTGACATATGGTGTACATCAACTCACCATCGTTTTGCAAAGTGCTGTCTATGTTTTATCCAATTCAATATTTATTTATTGAAAATCGTCATGAATGTTGACAATTTTATGTGCTACAATCGAATGACCATCGTCCCATTCTCCATTTCGAATTCGAAATTTACCAAAGATGAATTTTATTATTAAAGGAATAAAATTTTCTTGTGTCATGAAATAGAAAGGGAAGAATGTGTTCTGTAATTTGAGAGAATATTTTGATTCAGTTTATAAAATCCTGGATTACTTTCTCATTTAGATTTTATCATCCTTCAGAAACGTTTCACAATTCGCTCACACTCGATATAGGCGCGGCCATTCCACAAATTCGTTCTTGCGCAATGTCCCACTGCTGCTGATGGGGAAGCAGATCCTTTTGTTTTTACTAATTACCCAGCAGACCAGAGAGCGAACAACCTTATTCTATCTTTCACAATCTCATCTTTCATTCATTCTTCCTTTCTTCCTCTTCTTTCCATTTATTTTTTGCTTCGCTTTTGCTCTCCTCTTCCACTCGCACTCGGATATTCTCTCTGTCACCTTGGATCATTAGGCGACTAGCCAAGAGTAAACTATATAGTCACCACTTCTTCCACACCAAAAGTCTTCACCTTCAACCCCTTTATTGAAAGCCAACCCCCGAGTGTAGCAGAAGAGAAAACAGAGAAGAAAAAAACCCGTAAAGATAATAAAACGAACTTTAAAATTGATATAAAAGAAATGAAATACTTCGACAATTCATTTCCAAATCTAACCTGGCGCAAATTACTCTGCATAATTCCAAATCAATTGTGAAAGTTCATATAATTCATCCCTCAAACAACCCTTCAATAAAAATCACCGAGGCAAAATGATAAATATGCATAGTAAGCATAAATAGAAAAATAGGAAAGAAAGAAAAAAAGTTTCATTGAAGAAGATTAAAGGTTCACACTCGTTGGGTCATAGAAAAATTATACACGACAAATACCTAGGTAGATGTCCATTCTGATGAACAATAGGAACACACACGGTGATGGAAAAATTTTTTTATAAATCTTTAGCCCTCTGTGTGTGTCCACCATTGGGTCCACGCGGACCATCCACGATATACATCGCACCTGGCCGCAGCTGTTGCTGCAAAAAACGCCGCATCTCTTCTCTCTCTCAATTGTTTTACATATCTTGTCTCCTTCCTATAACCCTACGAGTACACATACACCCATAGGTATGAACCCGATGGTCAACGTGATCGTTCGTTATTATGATCATCCCCTTCCAAGTGAAGAGAACAGAAATGAACGAGCAATGTGAACCCTCATCTTTATGTATTCATATATCAGTGTACGGTTGTGTTCCCAATCGTTTGAGAATCAGCCCCTGGTCTACAAGAAAAATGAAACATCATTCAATGATGTATAAGAAACTTACGAATTTTTTTGATATAATATTTCAATGGTTTAAATGAAACGAAAAAATATTTTTTTCCTTGGAAATAAAGGAAGTCTTGGGTATGTAAATTACATTCATTGTCCTCACGTCTTGTTGACATGTGATTGTACCTATGCGTGTCTGCCATCTCGTTTTTTTCGTTCTTTTATTTCAGGTAGAAATAACGTCCCACTACCACACAACCCTAAATGAATGCATTAAAAAGAAAACAAAAAAAAACCAGGTCAATCGTTGTTATCCGGTTAGGTTTATTTTCGAAGTTTCATTCTTGAGATTGGGATTGAATATAATGGTGAAGGGGAGGGTTGTATGGGGTTTGTGAGACTGTAGAGAGGTAACGTTGATGATAATAACGATGATGACGATGATTATTGTGGTGGTATGAGGAGATATTAAGGGATGTTGCTTCAGGAACGGAAGACTATTCACCATCATGTTCAACAATTTGATAATTTATTATCAAATAGTTAGAACTATTGAGAAAAAAATATCTCAGGAATATTTTACGTTACGAAACAGGATTTACATTTCATAGAAACATCCTGAATGTATCTAATGAATGGATTCCACGTGAAGGACCTAAACCAGACTCACAAAAATAGGGGAACTAGTTAGAGTGTGAAAGAATAGAAAAAAAATGTTACAGAAAAATTATTCTATTTACATTCGGACAATGGTTAACGTTTCTAGGCACAAAATTTTGCTTTGATGACGAATCTAAACCCACCCAGCTAAAAGCTGAAACTTTAATAGGACACATCGCTGTGTGCTTAGTGGTTGTGATGGTAGTGGTTGCGTATTCCATGTGGTACATTCACAATGGACCTAAAATATTGTCCGTCCACTGGATACACTCGGGAACGCACATTTATATATAAATTAACGAACTCTGAATAAATATTTCAGTCCATTGCTCTATATTGGATGAATAAAATATTGAAACACCTGAAAATGAAGAAAAAAGTCTAGACAATTATTAAAAAAAATGAATTTACATTCAATGTGTTGAGTAAGCTGGAACTATTCAATCCAACTGAATAAATATCTCACATGAAATGACCACTAGATGTCCTTCTACACATAACTGTCCTTACATCGAGAAGGAGGATGGAGCTATGTATAAGAGCAATCCCGTACATGCAAAGCAACATGATAGATTGACGATACACAGAGACACACAGACGCATGGAGAAATCTGCGAGTATCAATGTGAAATAAGGATAGGTTGTAAGGAATTTCATAGGGCAGAATTTGCCATTGAGGTTATATTGGCACGCCACCCTTCTACGAAACTAGGAGGCGCTAGTGTGGTTCTGTGGTCACAGTCACGATTCGAAATGTTCTCCTCAATCCTCATACTCACGATATAACGATGTTCAATGTATCCACATCGTATATAACGTATAAGCCTGTGTCCTTCTCAACTCTCTCTCTCTCGTTGCATCTACAAATCTACATATACCATCATGCAGAAATACATACATGGAGGTATATGAAATTGTGCGCGCGCAATAACAAGAACAGCAGCGCAGAGAGTGCGTGATGGTGCATCAACGACGCGTGTTAAAGCCTGCATGCGATGACTCTATATTGACTATATAGAGTAGTTGCATCCCGCTCCGCCTCCCTTCCGTGAAAGCCACGTCCACTCAGCGAATGTTCATTGGGATGATAGAGGGGTGAGTGCGGCCAAGGGATGATTGTATGTGTGTATGTCACGACTATGTACGAAGAGAGAGAGAGAGAGAGAGAGAGAGGGAGGACGAGAGAGTTTGAGCGAAGTGTATGAGAGAGAAATATTTGGGATGGTGGTTGAGGAGGGTGAAGGGTAGCCACTGGCTATCGCTGTCCCTCCCTCATGATCCATTTGAGAGGGGTCCCAGAGGGGGTTCAAATTGGGGGAGGTGTATGCATATGTGTGAATGTATATGGACATGCGAATGTGGACGTGCGAGTTTGGATGATGGTTTAGGTGAGGTGGTGAGAGGTGAGGTTGGGGCGCCCGGCACGGGGCCACGGCGCAGTTGCTACTCAGACACGGGGATGCTCGCAATGCCTCTATCAAAGGTTAGGCGTAATTTCGCGTTTTTTTCTGTTTAAAAAATTGTATTGTGTTGATTTTTTTTGTTGGAAAGTTGGGAGGAGGAAAAAAATTTTGTCAAGTCTTTGGCAATGTTTAAGATTCATTGTTTATGCGTGATTTTGTTGGATTCGTGAAAGTATTGGTTGAATTGTGAATTGGAGGATCTCAATAGCATTAAGCGGGACTGAGTTTCATAGAATAGTTACAGGGGTGGTTTTTTTTTGCGTTCTTCGTTCGGTGGGATATCGGTTGTGGTTTAAGAATGTGTTGACGACGGGTGCACGACGACGTTCACGGTAATACTGCGGTGAAAGGCGCACGTGGTGAGAACGAGAAAAGTCGAGAAGGCAAAGTCGCGAAGAGGAAGGGCAGAAGGTGGGGGCGGTGGTTGGTGAAGGTGGAGGGGTGGAAAAGACAACGCGGCAACGTCGCAATCGTCTTATCATTTGCGCGCCAAGGAGGATGTAAGCTGGCGAGAAAGGAAGGGGGGAGAGAGACAGCCGAGACTTATAGTAACATAGGGGTTGAATATCACTCGAGGGGTAGTCAAGGAATGGCGGAGAAAGAAGGGTTGCTGCTGTGGTGGGAGAGGGAATAAAGATGCTCATTCGTTCATTGGACTATTAACACGTGACCTCAACATTCTTATGTATAGATATAGATGTAAGGGGTTGATTTTTCTTCACGCGCGGGAGATTTAAAATTATCTGAAGCAAGATTTTTGGCAACGTTGAGGAAAATGGCGGACGACGCAACGCTATCGCGTCATGGACGATGACTTGATGATTCGCTGTGTTGGTCATTGATTTTTCAGAGGGGGGCGCTGTCGAGGATGGATGGTTAAATAAAAAAAGAGCTTCTGGTTTTCTATTTCGGAGTTTTTTTTTCAGTTGGGACTTATCTTAGAGTTCAACGAACTTTTTTTTTTCGATTCGACTTTCTACTTGAGTTACGATCACGAGTGGTAGCCACGTCGGGTATTCGGAATAGGGTGCGGTCGTTTTTGTAAATAATATTTTTATTTGGTGCGTTTCTTCCACCGGCTATTGAGATCCTCCATATCATTATGTTGATTAAAAATTGTCAAAAGTTTTAATTGACACGGCCTTTTGTTTATCTTTCTGTTTCAGACGCGTCGCACTGTGTTGTTATGTGTTGTAATAGTAATTATTTCATTAAAAAATTAATTTCTCCGTTCGTAAAATAAATAAACCACACTCACACATACAAATAAATAATTGCATTCATAAACTTGCACTGGATTTATATCTGTGTAAATGAACAGTCTCTAAATAATACAGCCAAGAAAATAAAAAATAATAGGAAAAAGAAATAAAACCAAACGAAGTCTGAACCAACTCCAATAATTCATTTTTTTCGCTGCAAAAATACAGAAGGAAATATTTAACTACAAAATTCAAGAACCATCCTTATTTCGGAAACACGGATAATTTTTGATTTATCGGAATTTTGAACGACGAAGTGCTAAAAATTAAGAAGAGGAAAAAAAAATAAGAAAATCCAAAAAAATCGAAAGTAGAAGCAAAAATTAAACACAAGTGACGAGAACCCAAAAAAAAAGAAAAAAAGAGAAAAAATTTTTGAAAATCCACCAAAAAAATCAAGACGAAAAAGCAGACGCGAACGTGTTATGATGATAGAAAAAATTTATTAAAGCGGAAACGAAATTTGAAGTAAATTGCCTTAGGAGAGATATTACCATCAAGGAAACAAAGGAGGTTGAACATAAATAAATAAAAAAATTAAAAACCAAAACACACACAAAAATAATACGTTGAAACGAAGAAAAAAAATTAAAGTAACTCTTTAGACAAAATAAATTGTAAAGATATGAACTAAAAAGTATATTTTTAACAAGTTTTGAAAACTTTAGATTTTAAAAGTAAATTTAAAAACAAAAAGAAACAAAAATACGCAACTCAAGGATAAATTAAAGAAAAAGTTAAAAAGTAATTAATTATGAAAAAAAAAAACGATAAGATTCTTTATAAACTAAAAATGTGATCTAAAAGTCGTTGCTACCAAGAGAGCCTTATGTCCTTGTTTCAGTTAGTTCGGTTCAAAACGTGAGTATACCATACATTATTTCATGTCGAATCAACATCCAAATACCAATCTATATCTTATAAGTAGCAATTGGCATGGCATGTTACCTAGATAAGAAATTTGTCTACTCCCACACTCGCCGATAGATAAACGAAAATTCTTCTACCAACGCTCGTAGGTCCCATAAGCGTATCATTTATACGAAGAGAAACCATATGAAATTGATATTCATGAACTTATTCAAGTGTGAAAAAAATGAACAATTCGCAATTCATATTGGCACGCAATCAATTCAATCCGGAATTGTTCATTGGTTTGTTTTTCTCCATCACATCCAATTTTTTGTCAATTTCACAGTGTTATCTCTATGCTAATCACTTTTTTCGTTTCGCCACGTCCACCTTTTTCTCTCTGCTAATCCCCCCAGAATCCCAAACTGGTTAATGGCTATACCAAATATCGAAAAATCGATATTTTCAAAATCATTTTATCAATATGCATCACAGAAAATACCTAGCGCATCCTCACCAAATTCATCATCAACATGACGATTCACCGCTCCCATTCATCCAAATATTTCCAATTTCGATCACCTATAAATATACTGAAAGCAAGCGTTGAAAATCTGCCAAAAACAGTCATGAAAAGCGAGGAGAAAAAGAGAATCGCATCATCGAACAAATGCGAATTGCAAACTCTCTATACCATAAATTTCAAATTTCCGATTTCGAAAAAGAGGAAATGTGCTAATCGAGTTCCGCCAGAATCGCATCCCCATGCACTCCCCATGCAACCACACACATACATATATTTGCATCCAACACATATTGAAGATCAAAACGAAATTCTGCGGAATTACACGCAACGAGAGGAATGCACGGGGAAAACACGCAGCCACGCAAACCCAGGGGTCTGCATAGTCCGCCCGGGAAGATATACGTTGCATCAGCAAAATAGGGGGAATCAGTGTGCTATATAGAAAGGGTAGCGGAGGCAATGTCGGAAAACGTGGGGTTGGTAACGGCGCACCCAATCGTTGAAAATTTTTTCGATGATTTCTACAATGCATCCCAGGGTCTGGAACGCTCGGTCCGGATACACACACGAACACACACTCACACTCATTCACCTGTATGCAATGTACAGTCACTGATATATACCAATG
The DNA here is from genome assembly GCA_018881525.1 of Meteorus sp. PSUC_FEM 10030008. Lineage (NCBI taxonomy): Eukaryota > Metazoa > Arthropoda > Insecta > Hymenoptera > Braconidae > Meteorus > Meteorus sp. PSUC_FEM 10030008. The sequence continues at coordinate 18,065 of JABMBR010004598.1, forward strand.
ACGATGAGAAAGTGCAGGCGGGGTAAGGGGGGTTCAAATGTGTGAGTATAGACATGATGGTGTCCCAGGAAGGGTAGATGACGGTCCAAAGTGTGGGAGAGATGAGGGGTGGCGTGGACATTTGCGAATGTACAAACCGGCGGGAGTAACGCTTCTAGTAGAGGGGTAGAATGTTGAAATAAAATTTTTTTTCTTTCCGCACCCCGCGTATTGATCCCGGAGTCATTCAAAATGGCGGCCAAACCGAGTCAGCCAATGACTGTCTGAATCGATGACTGCAACGGTGGCCACCCCCGGACCAAGCAGGGCCATCGAGGGGCCAATGGGATGCCACCAACGTTTACTGCTTGTGCTATGTGGTGGTACCACTATATACCACCGTCATCGTGTGTAGCACCAATGTTTAAGCTATTGCAGCCTTTACATATCGCCCCACGTGTTGAACACACGCACATGTCCAATTCTATTTCGTATATACAATCTGTATGTACATCATCAGCACACCACCACCATCCTACCGGTTTACTACTACAATTTCGTTCAAGAGGGTAGACTTTGCGCTCCACCCCGAATGTGTATGGGTGCTCGTATATACGAGAATGTGCGTTGTTGTTTCTGCCTTGATATATAGGGGATGATTGGTGAAGAGTGTGCGTCGATGACCCCAGCCTCCGGAATCATTCTGGTTCCCTCCGAAAGAAGGGAGTTTGGGAAATAGCAACGGGAAAAATATCAAATAAAATTGTTGATAAATAACTACTCACTCTCACCCTCCCTCACTACATGTTCTCTGTACACTTCCAAACTCGTCGTCATCGAAAATCGTCCCACCCCTCCACCCACCGTTTCATCAACAACCCTGTTTGTGACGATACATCCATTGGATGATTCTGCAGCCGAGCATTCTCTCTCACTCTATCGACTTCTATATATAAACATTCTATCTCGCTCTGTTCATTCCCCGGGAGAATTGCAATTCGCCCGGAGTGGAAGAGGAAAAACACAGCTTCCCCTTCTCCCAATAACCAATCGATGATTCTGATGAATAAAAAATAGAAATGAAATTAAAAATAAAATACAATTTTCGATGAGAGTTTGAGATTGTGTGCAGTCATCAACAATTTTCTGAAAAAGCATTTCATGCAAACATTTGAACAGTCATTGGTTTGAAAATATTCAACTGATCAAATAGTAAAAGGCTTGTAATTGAATTATTCACTCGCAGGTTTAATGTTCGTATTTATGTACATGTTGCAATAATCAACGTTGAAATATGAATCAAATATGATTACTACGCTACAATGATTTTATTTGTTGATGATTTTTTTTCCTAGCACTTTTGTTACTTCCATCCAATGTTGAATTTATTGTTGCATTATTTGTGTCATTATACACAAATGTAGAAATCATTGGTCGTATGATGAATATGAAACATTGGAGCCATTCATTCGATTTAGAAAATCACAGTTGCCTCATTATGATCATTGTCCTCATCATGGGCTCGATATGATAAAACTCGTTGATAACAATCGTTGGCTTTCAATAACTCCAGTCGCGTGTGCTCTTCTTATTCAACATTCATTTGCCTTTTTGTTTTTGTCATGCTCATTCATTCACACATCCATTCAATAAATTCAATTTTATGTAGCAATGATGATCCCACATACAATGGTTATGATAATCCTATGTATCAACATTTCATTTTCAATATAATTTTCCATCCGAGAAAATGATTGAGGAATTTTATGTCAAGTTATCTTTTCCATAACACTTGGCGTCATTTTACCTTGATCATGGTCACAAATTTTATCTTATCAGAGCAATGAAGTGAGAATGAAGAAAATGAAAAATTTTATATCTCATACGTACGAATGTTTGCTCCAATTCGTGTCTATGAAGACATAAAAACACATTGACAGTGACGCATGAACAAGTTTACGAGTTGTACACAAAAGGCAGCCATGTTCCTAATAATTTTTTTATTTATTAATTCTTTTCTATCTTTTTTTCTCTTTTTCATTGACGTCAAACTTTGATAAAACTCTTTCGCATCGTTTCAAATGCACTTTCCGATTATTTTATCTCTAATAAAACAGTGGAGACCTAACCTACAATACCTAACACTTGTAAAACTCATGTGCACAAAGACTAACACACTTCTGCAAATAAAACTCAATCTCAATCATTTAATACTTTTCCTTAGTATGAATGGAAAAATAAGATTAAATTATTTGTTCAACGCTGCGTAGCAAGAAAAAAAAATTTTAAAGTTCTGCAAAAATTTCGTTTCACATTTTAAAAATTCATTTGTGAATTAATTTAATATAAAGAGCTCTTGCACAAATGTTGAATAAAATGTGCGTGAAATCTGCGCGTCTTTCGTATATTCCCATCTAAAATTTTCAACCCTTTGCATTTCTTCCATTCTCATCTTCCTCTCCAGCTCAAACAACTAATACATTATAAACATATATCATTAATTTTGTGTCCTCTGTTTTCGAGAGCAAAGAGAATGTTGAAACTACTCTACAATACAGTTTTATATATACATATGCGTCGTGCAATTGCATCACACGCTCTATGCAGTTGTACATTGCCCATCACTCTCCTCCTCACTACCACAATTTATCTATCTCCTTCTCTTATGTGCACATGTACTTAGATTGGCTTCTATTGACACTGCGAGTACATATAAACTGTGCGGAATATAAGTACAGTTCAGAAAAAAAAAAAGTATTGCGCTTCGTCATCGCTAATATTTGATACGTTTCTACAAATTATGTAATATATTGATACGTTAATTAACAAACGGCGAAGAAAAAAATATTATCAATTCATTTTTGAAAATGTCATTGAAATCGTGGACGTTCTGTCATTGATGAATTGAAAATTATCAACTTGAAGAAGTTGAGGAAATGAGAAGTATTGGATGGAAAAAATTTCATTTCAATTGAATTAACGAGTTGATGATTTTCTAATCAGACATTTTTCAAAGGATTATTTTAACTAAAGATAAAATGAGTTATGATGATGACGATGATAATAAAATTTATATGCATCTCGTGTAGTTTTATTCAATGTATCTAAATGATGATAAGAGTCTTTAGCTTTTTATTGTGGCTGTACCACGAGGCTTTTTCTAGCTCGGGCAGTTTTTCTATTAAGCTTCATTTGTTTCTTTCATTGCGTAATGTGCCGGACGCGTCGCTCATTTCATCCTACTATCCGGCCAGAAGGTTGTATGTTTTTCTATCTCATTCACATTGACAATCTACATCACTCACAATTTCGTTCGACTTTAAATTCGTATTAATATTCATATGATTTGTGTTTACCTCAGTCAATATCAAATCTGTGTCTGTGAATATCAATGAAATTCAATTGTCTCATTAGAAATTGCATCCGTCTCAATCGGAAAATAGGTCTTCACTCAATACAGCACCGATTGCAATATCATTGACCAGAGTAGGCATCTAATAATAGAAACCTTGAGAAAGACGATCCATTGTGAAGGATCCTGAGTTCAATGGAGCATATTCGATGTTTATGAATTGTTTAGAATATTCGAGTGTCAATTTTAATTCAGGTAGAGATTTAGTTGAAGAATTATTTGACCAGTTCACAAAAGTGAAGCAAATCACGCAGTAAAAAATTCCATTTGTGAATAGTGATGAATAATTCGTGGATAAATAAATTCTTTTCAATATAAAATTCATCTGTAACGAATATTGTGATAACAAATCAATCGAATAGTCCGATTGAAATCGAGTACTTCTCGTTCGTTCACATCGCAATTTATTGAGTCGTTTTAGTTGCGTCCGCCACCACCAGACGTCACCTCACCCTGGGGTGGCTTTTGAAATAAAACGAGGGGTTGAGAGAACTCACAATAAGGCAGCTCCACACGTTCAGCAACTCGTTTGAATTCACTATTAAAATCAATCTGGCGTTTTCGAATTCACCCATTAAATTTCTGCCATTCTCCTCTCTTTTTTACCCAAAATTAAAACAAAATATATTTTCCAGCAACACTGAAAATTCCCCATGGACTATTTGTCAACTGCTTTAATAAATCAAAATTGAATATTCCAAGGAATACAAAAATAAAAGAATGACAATTTCAAAGGAACCGAAATTTATTTGGGAATAACCGTTTGGTTGTGCCATTTCACCCAAGACAAATGTCTTCCTCAATATTTTCATTTATATACAACAAATGTATATATTTAATCCATCGAGTGTTTTCGTTTAGTATGTTTGCTATATAATTATCTTCAACTACGATCTCTCACCAGCCTCACCGCACCGGCTTGAAAAAAACCACAGTGCCCAACTGGCCCCCCACTTTATATCCACTTTTGTTATATCTGCACGTCTGCTTGCACTTGAAGAAAATAAAAAATAACTAAAAACCGCCTGCGACTTTTTACGTTTAAAATTCAAGTAAGGAGTGTTTGTACGCGTTATAACATACGCGTGTATTTGTGTGTACTTGGATAGGGCTCGTTGCGCTCATCCACATTGGGCCCAGCTGCCGATCGTGATCACTGATCAAGTGGTAGTGGAATCGGCGGATTGGTATCTTGTTAAAAGAAAAAAAGTTGATGATAATAATAAGAATGATAGGAATAATAATAACGGAAAATAAAAAAGGAATGAGATGGAATAAAAAAAACACCACCCACTATCCGGCTGGCACGATTCTCACCTGTTTTTATATATACTTCAAGTGTCCCTACATATTCACTGCAATGTGTATGAACGTTCGACGCTCATTTGTAATTTAAAGCGGGGCCTTACAATATTTATATACTCTATGTGTTGTTACTTTCGGGGCCCTGCACGCCCACATGTATAATACCTACATACATACGCATTATCCTTTCTCTCTGCGGGATTCCTGCTGGCCGGATGTGGTCAAATATACCTCCTACTTCATCATGATTGTGAAAGAAAAAAGAATGAATAAATAAATGGAAGAATAAGAAAAATAGCATGGGGTAATACTGTGAAATGAATTGCTGAAGAAAGGGGTCAAAGTGTTTCACCTTGCGCTTTGATTGTAATTCATTCACTGTGTCAATTTTTTTGAGTGATTCACAGATGTCGAAGGTGATTTGGGGG
>JABMBR010004599.1:0-23168 GCA_018881525.1 Meteorus sp. PSUC_FEM 10030008
ATATTATATATATAGATATAATAACTGAAAGAAGTTTTTGGCGGGAGATTCTTGAGGAGAGATATTTACTATTGAAGGCACGCGAGAATCACACGGCTTCTGTATCAGTTGCCACAACGGTCAAAATGCAAATAACATACCAACTTCCTAACACTTTATAGACATGTAAATATCTGTATTGTATGGGTGGATATACTTGAATCACACAAATTGAAAAATATCTTCCAGTAACTTTATTCCATGTTACATAGTCATAAAAAAAATATTGCAGTTCAGGTCAATAATGACAGAAGTAATCAAGAGGGTGAGCACATAAATGTGGCAGTAGTCCTCCTAAAAAAATAAATAAAAGTGAAATAATCTTCCCTGTTCCGGTGTTGAAACCCCCCAGTTGTTGGAGAACACCAAGGAAGTTTGGAAAAATTTACTTTTTTCATCTTAATTCCCACTTTTTTCGTGGTTTGAAGTTGATCATCATTTATACAGTTGAACAGAAGAATTTGAACAGTCACACCAATGCAGTCATCAACTTGCAATCAAATTGAAAAATATTTTAAGTGTTTCATTCAATACTTCACGATTATGGGCAACATATTACACTCGGGCTTAATAACAGAAGTAATCAGGAGGGAGCACAAATGAATATGGCAGAAGTTCCCCTAAAAAAAACGAATGAAAATAAATTTTTTTCCTCTCTTTTTTCGGACCTACCAATTAAACCGTCATCGGTTATACATACACCCTCTATATATTCATTTATCTCTGAATAACGATATTACCATCGTCATTACATTAAACATCAATCATAGAAAACGAAACATTTTTTTTTTCAAGTATTAATAATTTCTACATTGTCCATGTATTCTTAGACTTGGACTGTGCATTAGTCAGCGATTATTCAATTGTCGTTAACGCGAGTGGCATTTGACTCCGCTATTTTTATATATTAACAAGTACATCAAAATCATTTACTATTCAAAGTATGTATAAATATACAATCATCAAATGAGCTTGTACATGCGAGTCATCCAAAGTATAAACGCATACATATACCTTTCGTTTACCGTTACATTTTGTGACTGTACATTCTCTCCTGTTCGCTCTCCCTTCTGAACATAGAGGTTGGTACTTAGATCAATGACGCTTTCGACTACCCAATGGCACTTGCCAAAGTGTGCCGTCCATTAATCACTTTTATCTCTCTGTGCATGTGTTCATAAACAGTTTCATGATTTATAACATCATTAGAATTTTCTACAAAAGCAGTAGTATAATTAAATAAATTCAATACTTTTATGAAATTGATATCACTTTATTCATTTTTTTAGTGTATAAACAAGTCATTGTGTTTTATTCTTGGCAATAGAATTTATTGAGTGACATTTGGCATGGGGGCTGAATACAAAAGTCAAATGATGAGATATAGGTTAAAACGATACAGGGATGGGCATTTGAATATGGGGTACATTGCAGGTATTATATGGGAATGAAAGAGTGAAAGAGGGATAATTGTATGTCGCGTGCCGTTGCGCTCCCATGGGTCCAACGATGTCTCGCACATGACACGACTGGAATACTATATACCGAACATTACCGCGCGGTTGTTTCACTCCTTTGTCCCCCTCTTAATCTCCCTCGACCGTTCTTACTGCTTATATCATTCTCTCTCACTTGTATACATCTATGTATAGCCACAGTGTGGCAAGCACTCGGCGTATCTCCGGCCACGCGACCGCCACGCGAACACTTTAAACCCCATGATCATCGCACATACTAAATAAATTTTAAATTTATTATGTCTAATGAAAGAAAAAACAATGCTTTTCATCCTCTGCTAGGTTGATTGAGTAAATATTAATTATTCGTGTTATTTTTATTTTGATAATTCCGTTTACTTACTCATGTGAAAATAGAAGAATTTAATATTAGGAAATGGAATGGAATATTTCGCCTGTGATATAATTTTGGTTGATTACATCGAAGTTTTGGTAAATGTGGGAAAAAATTTTGAGGTGTTGCCTGATTGAGGTGTCATAAATATTCATTGCGGTTGTTTCGCACGATAATGTTACTTGTCATGTGTACTTAAAGTACGAGTGTGAAAGATATATGATTGCAGTTTGCATAAAGTATGGTGTGAACAGAAAGAGAGAAGAGAGAACAGAAGAATTGAAAGACTTGGAGAGGAAAAAAAACGTGTCTGCGGTAACTTTGGTCATCTTTAAGAAAGATCTGGCGCTCCCTTGAGCGTTTATATACACCAGTCCCAAACATTAATTTTCAACACAGACTAATGGATCTTTGCTGTCGAATATTCTCAATGTCAATAGTCAAATAACTCTCATCATCACAATGCAACTAAATGATTTGAAAATAATTAAATCATCGCTCTGTACAAACTTTTCACGTTGCTTTGGTTGGAAAAACGTTGAAATTTGATACCAGCGGCGTTCCTCGAATCTGAAATAATTTCCGTTCCATTTTATAGATACGGAAACGCCAAATTCGAAATTAAGCATCTCGATGACGTGACGGGGGTGAATATCTGGTTTTATGTATATACATGTGTATGAATGTATGGGGTTGGTTGGGATACTCACTTCTCCTCCCTCGCAATGGCATCATACCACATGGCACGAGCCGCTACGCCCCTTAATAAGGGATCATTTGTGCCATTGCCGCCATATCTTTTATATATACATTCACGTTCATATGAAACAGCGAAGAAAAAAAGAAAGGGAATACACAGTGTCATCTGTTGCTTCGGTTAAAATCGTTCCGTGTGTCGTGGCGTGCTCAGCCGAGTCCGTGGTTGTGAACTTGTGGTGGTAGAAAGAGAGGAAAGGGTGAGGAGATGAATTTTTTTATATTTCAAACTCTCGTCGAGGAGAGAAAAAGTGAAAACGTATTACAAATAGAATACGAAATTTATTACTTTCTCCATCTCTGAAATCATTATTTTATGAGGAAATTCAAGAGTGCGTGGGAGATGATTCGTCTTCGATTATATTTGAAGCAGTGCCATCATCTTTCTCAAACAGCAAAGCTGTTTCTGTTCGAAATTCTTTCGATGATTATTTGTGGTACTAGTGGATATGGTAGCCAAATATCCATTCGATCCTTGTAATAGTTCCTGCCAGTTGCAGAAATCTGCAGGAATAGTTTTCCATAAGAAATTACAGAGAAAAGAGGGTCGGGAATCGACTGCATAACAATTCTTTCATCGATGCTAAAATTATTCATGATTGTTATGTTCAATAATTCTCTTTTATCTTCGAATTTTTTTATTTTTCGGTTTATTTGAAGTTATATTACAGGTTGCAATATTATATATGATGAAAGAAAAGACGAAACAACAGCAGTAGAAACATCAGGATCCCACAATGCCTATATCCATACACCGTCATCTGGTTGAATGGTTTTGGATTCACTCAGGACACACATGACATTGCAAAACATGTACTTTACTCCCCGTATATTTCGTGATATCCTCGTGCTTGCGGTGGTACAATTGGGCGCGCGCGCGTTCGCGCGAGAGCCACGCGCCCGCGAGTTGAGGCGTATACCGTAAGCAGAACCCAACTGGGGGTTATTCCGTTCACCTGTTTCGACATGTTTTCGACGCGGGCGCGTGCCGCCTTTATTCTTTTATATTTAACGTCTACACATGACAAGCAACAATTCCCACCATGAACATAATCTCATCAATATTTGCATGTTAATTTCTATTCGTTTACGTTTCACTCATAAAAATATTCAAGAAATTATTCAATCACATTCAGTTCTGAAATACAAGTGAATGTCCATTCTGTACATTCTCAATTTTATTCTATTGAATTGTTGATGGCAATTCAAACGAAGAATTAAGTTATAGACATTACGAATGGATATTGTGACGTTCGGGAGGAGATGCCTGAGAGAATATATATATAAATATATAAATGTATGTTATAAATACAATGAGAGAAGGAGACTGATTTATCGAACCGGTCTCCGAGTTGTTGTCGGAGGCGTGTGTGTTCAACGACTTTTTTTTTATCGATGTATATGTTCATTCAGTCACATAATAAAGAGATATCGGCAAACGGATTATAGCGTTGATTTTGATGATCGAAATGCGTAAGAGATGGACGAAGATTTCAAATGAATGCATAAAGGGGATGATACAAAAAAGTTTAATTGAATTAAAATCGATCTAATGGCAATTTATTGATTCATGTTGTAACCAATGATAGGCAACCAACAAAAAAAGTTTTTTCTTATAAGAAGAAGAAGAAAGTGAATGTTGCATTTAATTGGGCGGTAGAATATAAATAGAGTTGATAACAATGTCGTCTAAAGTGTGTAAATGTAGAAGTTGACGTTAAACTCGTGCGATCGTTGTTATTTATTGCCTGAACGAAATTTTTCGTTTCGTGTTTTTTGGTGAAAGGTTTTCTTCTTCTTTTTTTTTATTTCTTGTCGAACGGACATCATTTGAAGAAAGATAAAAGTAGGCCTTTCTTTATATTGAATAGTGTAACAGGAGCTTGTTACAAAAAGTATTTCCATTGATCGGAAAGCGATATAGGCAGGATATAGACATTTTAAATTTGTTCTTTGAGTTAAAAGAAAAAATATGGAGATAAGTATGTTATAAATAAAAGATAGGGATGAAGACGTGAGTTTTCAACGAGGAAGTGTTCGGCGCAGAACAAATCAAAATTGAAAAAGGATTTTGACAGAATAATTTTCAGCCTCTTCACTTTGATGTTTGTATAGAACATATCAATTCTATTATGGGGTGTGTATATTTTTAATGAAATGAATGAATGGGTATGTGTAAGGGTGGAGCGAAGATGATGGGATAGGTGTCTGTCAGGTGGTGACGGAATCGGTAAATCGTTGCTCCACGTGTTAATCTCAAGCGTGTTTGACACCATAAGGGTAGCGCGTGATGCTACCCCTTTCTTATATTTGTATATACCTGCGTCAGACCTTTCTCTTCTCTGTATCTAATTCTCTATTAATTTTGTATGTGTATTCCAGAATCATAAAGATGAAAAGAAAAGGAAACGCTAAATCTACTTGAACATCAAAAAAAGGTGCTGATTAATTTATTTTTTATTGAGTCATGTTACTGATTTCATGCAAGGAAAATATTTTATTGGACGATCGATTTTATCTATGAAAGGATGAGAATATGAAGTTATGATTTTGCATTCAATTTCGGAGAAGTCGTAGATATTATTGTGGACTGATTTTTTCTTGAAAGCGACGCGACAATCGTCATGTTTTCTAAAGAAATTTTCCAACTTGTTTTCTCTCTTTTTGGCATTTTGTTGTGGGGGCGGACGCGCCAGTGGTCAGCGTCAATTAAGTCTGAAATCGATTTACCGTTCGATCCCTTTGTGTGGACCCTTAACTCGAACCAGCCGAACCATTTTCTCTGTTCATGAGCACGAAAGAAAAGAAGAAACCCCCAAGTGACCACTCGGTCAATGTATATCCAGGCTATTTTTCCAAATGATTTCTCTACTTTTTAAATTTTCTTTTCTTTTTCCTCCTTATGTATACATACATACCATTGTCTTTTCATCCCTTTCTATTCTTGGTCGTCTACGCCCCGAATGTCTCTACCCTTTCATTATTTTGCTCCAATTGTAACCGATCATAGTAAAACTTGCTGGTGAATTTTTTTCCTTCGCCATGGGACGTTGATGGTCCCATTGTTACGATGATATGCGATCTATCAGGAAGTCTATTAAAATTATATGAAGAGAATTATGTGGAACAATCCTTCATAGAGATCACCGTATATGTCATGTGTACAAAAACATATAACTGATAAAACTGAACTGATAAAAAGCTGTTTCTACAAATGCTCGTGCGCGTTCCTCTCATCATCATTGTCAGTGTCATGGACCTCATCCGACATTTCTGTTCAGTACGTTCCGGCAGCTCGGAATGTTGTTTGATCACTGTTGACGTTGTTCAACAACCGGTCTTCATAATTTCTCTCTACTGTTTTTGATCTACCCTTCAATTTTTCATTAACAACTTTGGCAAATTTTATTCCATCTGTGTGAGGGAGAGTCGAGAAAGTTCACCCTTGGGTGGAATCATCAAGCATTAATGTGATGCAATTTCGCAGTCATTTATGGGATTGAGTTTCTATTTGGCAATTGGTGCTATCCAACGATACATCTTCATGAAGATGAAATAATTATAACTCATTAACAAAATTACAATAGAATAGAAATTGAATAATTTGAACACTTAACATAATGAAATGTGGAATTCCACTTTTCGTTATTCCGAACGTCGTGGGATTCGAAAATTTCATATTTCAATTTGTAAGAAATTTTGAGGCCGTACATTTGATCGATTGAATGAATGGAATCAATAATAAATAACACTGAAAAGAATTGAGATTTCTCTTCTCTCATCTTATATAGACCACTACCACCCACTTCGTTTCTATTTTTTTACATTTCATAAGTACATGGCTATGGGGTATGATATATATTTTTTTAATTTGGGGTCTAACATATGAAAAAATTGTATGAGATCACTCGTGAACGCCCAATTTTTTTAAAGAGCCCGTCTCACTTCATTTTTCCTTATTTAAAATCATAATTCATATACGTCAGTTGAAGTTCAGAGACTTCTTGTGCCGGATCTTATGCGGTTGACCGAACGCAGTAGTGCGGTGTACCAATACCAGTTGTAATTCATTGCGGATAAAAAGAAGTGAAGGGAAGTGGAAGGTATGTAACAAGCTGCGGAAGTAGCGGAAGGAAGTTATGTTTTTGTTTTCAAAAGAACGAAAAAGAGGAAATGCCTTGTCCGTTTTTCTTTTTGTACGAAATTGCAGCGTCATCTTGTTTCTTTAGATTCATGAACGAATACTACATGCGAATGATACACATGTTTTATTATTGAAATAAAAAGCATATTGTTTTTTTTCTTTGTTGTTTCATTATTTTTTTCATTTTTTTCTTTCATTACGGTGAGGAATAATTAATTTACATCTCACAATGGCTCTTAATATTTCTGTAGTGAGTATTAAGTCTTTATAAATTTTACAAAACTAAATTGCTTACAAAATTATAAGTTACATATAAAACGTTGCTATAATATTCATATAATTTCTGAGAATTAATCCATAGAGTTATCCGTAGTGATGAATGCTAAAATAATTTATTATTATTTGTATCAATTATTGAAGACACAATATATTCCATAAATCCGTAGTAAAATTTATATATATAAATAGGAAACACGTAAATACAAATGACAATTTGACTAGAAAGTAGGAGAGAGGAAGTTACTTATTCGAGTTGTATTTCATTGAGTATTTATCGGACGGCGGATTTACAATCTCAGTTATTGACTAAGGCACGACATTCATTTTCGTTGAGGTATTAACATTGAAACACTTCTAATGACGATACATAATACTAGAACGTTGAGGTTTCTGTAAGAATCGCGAAGATTTTTGCATAATACCGAACATTAATAAAAACTCTTTGGACTTTTAGCTGTCTCTGATAATCTTAATATGTAAATCTCTTATTAAATTGACGCACACAAAAATTAATCTACACATGCATACATTAATTTATGATATAATTTATCTACTTTAATTGAAAATAATTTGTTTTAGCACCAATCTATCAAATTAAATCACCTTTACTGTCATGACGTTCGAGTAAATCACACAAGGCGGCAATATAAGTTTGTGCCATTTGTAAAGTTTCAAATTTACTTAACTTATGATCAGCACCGAGACTTGGAACAACTTCACGCAATTTATCGAATGCATCGTTGAGTCCATTCATTCTGCGTCGTTCGCGTGCATTCGCTGCTATTCGACGGCGTTTCAATACACTTGGTGATGGTGGCACATCTCGGGATCTTCGCCGTCCACGACGTGGACTTGATGTGGGCGAAATTTGGACCTATTGGGGGCAACATAACGACATTAGTTTACACAATTTTTACTTTCTCATGTGTCTGTCCATTTCTGAGTATGATAAGACATTTGAATTAATTCTTGTGGAAATTATGTCGCTTGAAGGTCGATATTTCATTCTGATACTTTGGAGTTGGTAAAATATTGGAAAATTTGTTTGAATTTCAGAAACATTGAATCGTTGCACATCGATTCAACAAATGCATAAACGATAGTTGTTGAGCAATTACCTGATCAGATGTATGTGGTTCCCAGTAGTTTTTCTCAGCATCCAAAATGTTTTGCAAACATTTGTCACCATCAGGAATGCATCTGGGCTCTTGCGGTGGTGTTTCGAAGCAGTAAGCAGGCACTTGACACTCCACAGAGTTCTCCTCGTACATAGTGGACCGTGGTGATGTTATATGCTCTACAGATTCATGAGTGAGGAACCTACATGGAGACAAAATGACGTGAGGAAAATACGATGTCGCACACAACATCTATCAATAAACGTTTCATTTATCATACCTCTGCGGAGTGATTGGAGTTAAGACTCCATAAGGCTCTCTCTCATAACCCTCCGGAGTTTTTGCATAATCCCCCGCATAGCTCTCAATGTTCTCCAATTCTCGCCTGGGTGTTAGACCTATATCCGTATTATACTGTTCGCGGTAGGTGGATGGTAAATTTTCATAGTCAGGTGAATTGTAAGGCGATGGATACAGCGGATCATACGCTCTCGTGGGCGTTGGATAAGTAGGTGTAAGCATCTCTGATGATGAAGATTGATACATTCCGTGGTTATTCGACAACAGCGCCATGCTGACTGGATGATTCAGAAAGAAACGTTTGCACTTCGGAGATGATTCTTGTTCCTTGGGCGATTTCAACCACAAAACCACTCACCCGCACGAAGATTTGTTCTTCGAGCGGGCATTCAACTTATTCAAGGCACATCACATTAAAAACATGTTGAAAGTCAAAGTTAACGAGATCAATATTCGATCGTTATTAAAATTACTGTCACGAAAAAAAATGAAAATGTTTTATCACTTGCTCAAACTTATCACTGGGATTTTCTGACTATATCAAAATTGATGAGATGATACTATAGAGTTGAAGACAAGATTCAGGAGGTTCTGCTCTTCGTCCTCATCGTACTGAGGCTCAAGTTTAAATGTGGCGCGTGCCGGGGCGTTTACCAGTGCCATCAACATATGGTCCCACCTCGTTGTCGAGCTCATCCCTAGATAACGTTGCACCTGGTGCTACTGATGGTCTGCATTTTCTGGAGTAATGCTCCCCTACCCTAAAGCAGTCGCGCCAGTGCCACTTTCCTCCCTCTCGGACATTGCTTCGTCTCGCATATCTGCACACGCATCGAGGAGTTCGTCGAGTAGAAAAAAAAAGGGAAAAGGAAGGAGGAATTTGTTGGAACGAGATATAGCGATCACGATTCGAGTAGGAAAGGAAGAAGTGTGGAGAACATGGGGTAGAACTTTAAAGGGTCTGACGATCACTTTGGAATGAGAAAAGGAGCATCGGGTGCCAGCTGATGGCTTGTGGTATTTATATGTTTCTAACTTGTATTTTCAACCCCGACGATGAGAGGTCAAGCTGAGGGTAGTCACGGAGTGGGCGCACAGGTTGAAGTCATATTAACTGATGATTTATTTTCAATTTCGTTGTATATGATATTGTGCAGTGCTTTGGGTAGAGATTGTGCAATCTGAGAATTCATATTTGCCATTCGATGTCCCACAGAAATTTTAATTGTGAATGAGTGGACAATTGTGAGTGGATCTATCAATAGTTGATGAGCTGATAGATTTATGGCCTTTGGATACTCGAGTCCTCGAAACGAACGCCAGAGGAAAATGGTTATAATGTCATGGAAGTGGGAGCGAAATATCCAAATCAAACCCCCAATCTTTTATTTTAGTGAATTTGAAGTAGTTATAGCAACCTCATCAGCTGCTCCTCCGGCCGGCCTCTCTCCAACATTCTCCTTTCGTTCGACTTTCCTGGTAATTTCATTCAGCGCTACGTCAGTTAAGAATTGTTGTATCGAAATTGATTTTCAAAACTGAAAAATTTGTATGGAGTAAAGCCTATCAAAAAATATAAATCTTGGAATTAGATCACATGCAGGATACTCCAAAAAATTCATTATTGGAATATATTCTGATGAGATTGTTCAAAATATAGAAAAAATCGGGACGTGAAAAATTCGGGGTAGAATGGGGAAAAATTAATTTCTAATATTCAATTTCCCGCCCTCGATATACTCTCTTGTCGGCACTTTGCGCGGCTTTCACTGTCCATCTTTCCCCGTACTGTTCAACGACAGATGCTCTGACAATGGAGGCCACCGTACAGTAATAATGTCGGTGCATCCGCCTTAATGACGCTAAGCAAGTAACTACAGACACGGCTTGTATATGTAGAACCAGTGGTGTTGAGTGCGGAAGCATCACGAATGGCACGCGACCTCATACCCTCTCATTGGGAGCCGATTATCATCATATGGAATCAATGATCTAGGATGTAGATGTCAAGAATACTTGCACAGAGATCTTTGCCCTTTCAACAGGGTTCACACCCATCTTACATTCGTCATATTCCATTTTTGAAAGCAATGAAAACATTTTTTACTGCTTTCAAGGACTGATGACTTTCAGAAAAATAATTTTTTATGACTTCTGATCACAGATAGGTATTGTGATAATATCATCTGATTTCGGTCTTATTCAGTTATATGGAGATCCAAAGATTGGACTAATGACACAACGGTAATATGAAAAGCAGCAAAAATGAATGTATGTGCTGTTATATGTCATTTCTTCACTCTTCCTGGCACAATTTCCCATGAATTGTGTTGTTCCCTAACTCAAAAAAAATCATTCGATTCATAGTTCGTTCTATCATATGATTGATATAAATATATAACAATTATTTATGTATATGAATATGGATACTATGAAAATGTGGATTTTTCGTAACATCGAATAATCCTGTGCTTTCTTGCGGCACTCATAATTCATGTCTTGGAATGATCATTGAGTTGAGCACAACACGGTGAAATATGACATCGATGTTTTGACAACCTACAATAGAGTCAAGAAGAACGAATGTAAAATCAGTGGTGCATGGAAGAGAAAATTATAATTTAATGTCTCTTATGCATTGGTTTTACTTACAGCACTGAAATTTTCCAGGTTCAGGATATAGAAACTGCCCGCTGTTAATTGACATGGCTCTGAACTTCTCATGATTAATAATTGTAGAAGTCGTCGAGATCTAAATGAAGTTAAGTACCACATTGACTTGGTGCTGAAATTGGGAAATTTGATTATCAGTTTAAGTGGTTGATATACCATCGTTTGATATTCCATATGGGTTTTATCAGCAATGAAATAAATAATTCCATTGCGTGCCATTGGGACTTTTACCGACCGTCGAGACTTTATCGTATCCTGAATCAGTTCGAAATGTCGGTATACCTGAACTTAGCGTTCAAATTGTGTGCTCGTTCCCAGTTAAACATTCTGGGTTGAGCCAATGACATACACAATTGGTACATGCGTAAATGGTTTATTTTAACGAAGGAGGTAGGATAACTTACGTGTATTCGCATATTCTGATGCTCTCATCCACCAGACGTTGTGATGGCCAACTCTCGAAAAATAAATGGAATGTTTGAGCAACTGTGAATGACGCATATCTCATTGCTTCATCCAGGTGATCTAATTTTGTGGCTGCCTGTAAACATGGAAAAGACTTTCAGTCATTTGTTAACCTGAATAACCACTTCATTGTGGTTGTGTAAATGGCATTCCTTATGAATATGTATCGGGGAATCTTAATTTGATATTTTTTCTTTTAGTTGAGGAAGACTGGTAATATGGCGAAAATGATTGGTACTTACTTGGAAGCCGGTGAAACTTATGCAGACCATATTAATTCCGAGTTGAAAAAGAAATGACGTTGAATTAGCCGATTCAATAAGTTCTGCGTACCTGTAGCAGTGAATATGACCAGCCAAAAGTATTTTTTACCTTCTGCATATTCGAACTTCACCCATAATCAGATATGAGTTTGAATACATACTCGAGGTTTTGACTGTGTTTCATGATGCATCCAATCAATCGTTTATATGGTTTATCATTCGCTATACTTGGATTAATATTGAACCCTATGTTGTCATTCTCTACTAGGCGTTTCAAACGGAGCCTGATAATGCATCGATCAATCAATATCCCAATGTTTCACTCATGTCATTAATCAAATTACATTTTTAATTATAGATATTGATCAGAGATCGATATAGATTTTCATCAAATGGACATGACTATCCCCTACTTTATTCAATTTCCTATTCCAGGAAATGAATCAAAAACCACAGTAACTTTGACATATTCTGTATACGTACCCGATGATTCCAAATATTGCACAGGCATGTTGCACATAAGTCATGAACATCACATCAATTGCAACAACAACAGTTATGTATGTCATTGTACCAAAATATGAATGAATCAGAGCTGGTACATAATACTTCTTGATATCAATTAGATATTCAATGTGGAACATGAGTGGTTTATCTTCCGATACATTTCCATGCTGTGGCAATAAGTCTTGTGGAACCAATTTCATTACAATTGGTATTAATGGCGCTAACATGAAGGGTGCCATGGATCCATAAACCGCACCTGCAAAAATTAATTACCTCCTTCATATCTATCGCTACTGAGCTGATGATATATTTTCCCATTTGTTGATTGTCACTCAGTCTTTGAATTCACCTGCATACATGATAGCATTCTTTCGACTATCTTTTGCCCAATCAAATAATATTTTCAATTCACTCTCATCACTCACGGCTGTCCAATCTGACTTCATGATATCTAATAAAGACTTCATCTACATTTAAAAAATGTTGACGCGAAATTAGATATGGAATAAAAACACTGGATCGGACTATCAATTCTCCACCAACCTTGTCAGAATTATATGAAAAGTTGATAAATTTAACAACACACATAACGCTGATTAAAACGGGTGGTATTGATTCCATAAAAATTGGATGATCACACCAAGCTGCTATCATTCCACCTGTCTTTGATAGGATTTGATCATATTTTTCCATTATCATTCACAAATGTATACGGAGATATTTCCCAATTGTTCTATATTGCTTCATCATTTTACCTGCAACACCCCTTGAGTAACAAGAAAAAAGATGGTGAATATCAATGCGATTATTTTATTTGAACGACTCTGATGTGGCCACTGTCCAATGGAAGATAAAAGTAGTCGATTTATTCGTAATAAACGATCAGGTGATGTGTCCATTCTCTTGTGAGTCAGCTACTGTTGTCTGAGATGTACTGTGACAACGAAAAGGTTGCGTGTGCTGACGTACGCCCTATGAATTTCTCTTAATTATTAATTCTCTCAGTTCTCAAATGTTTCGTTGAGGATTCGCAGTATATATTTACACTTCAAAAGTTCATGATTCTCATGAAAATATTCTTTAGTCGTGTCTGCTGAATATAAAATGTAGCTTTGTCTTCAAAAGGTTTCCCTCGCTTTGCAGTCATTATCTATCGAGTGATTGTGAACTCCTTTTTGCATTTGTTCTTTGCTACACGTCAGGAATTATTACCCTTAGTTGAAGGGTATCATTATTGCGTGGCATATTGCGATGACGCAATATTCACCGGTGATTAACTTCGACGATGTATGAATTTTGGGTTGGAGAATCAACGGAGAAAGGTGAATAGTTTTTCCCAGATCTACACTTTTGCAATAATAAAGGCACATTATTTCACTCAATTATACACGACAAGCACAAAGCATGCATTTGTGGTAGTAGTTAACAAATTCAATAATGAAAACTCCTTGAAATGGTATAACCAATGTTTTTCATAAATATGGGTTACACATGTGATAATTCAATGATGAGCTATGTTGAACACTCATGCAGAACAGTTTAAAGTAAATCACTTCGGGCACGATAACCTCATCTCACTGTCATTACCTCTTACATTTATATGCGTATATAATATAATATTCATTCGCGATTGACTTAAATTTCCGAAGTTTAGTGAACATTTGTACACCAAATGACCAGTATACTTACCCGTGAATATATCTACGTGCGACTTAGCCATGATAAAATGAAAAATATATTTCTATAATAGCGATCAATGTCCCATTGTCCGGTGATGTATAGAAATGTTTCATAAATTCTTCAATATTATATTATGAACGATCCCGGTTAAACGTGTTGGCCAGTTGCAGGATGATTGAAGCAGTAGGTTGCCATGCAGAAGTCTCCAACAATCAATCTCAGTGACCTGAATCTTCAGGAATATGATGATCGACATTTTATTATTTGATGGCGTTGGTTATTATGGTGTGACCATAGCCAAACTGCGTTGGCAATAGCACAAAATCATTATGTTCTGTTACTCTGGAATGAATCTTTTGCTTCGACTTTTCGAATATAAAACAATTATTGTTCGCTGTTGGGTGACGAATCAATACCATAGATGGATAAGTAGTACAAATATTTAAGCATAACACTCTCATATAAAAATTACAAAACATTCTCGTTGGTTAAGTATAATTCGTACATTTATATTTGGCTTCTTCATTATCGAATGTCATTCGCATAACCACTAAGCACGCATCGAGGTAAATACGGTGAGATACGAGAATGATGTTTTGATTACCTTCAACAGAGATATGGAAGAGGACGATATGATTAGCAATGATTTATATGCGATTCAATGGTTGCTGTTAATGCAACTTACCATACTGAAGCTCTGCAATGACATCGTGAATGATTTTCCTGCTGTGAGTTTACATGGTGTTGCACTCTTCATGAGCAATGGAACCATTAAGCGTTGAGAACGTACTGAGGTATCGTTCCAACGTGACTCGTATCTAAAATGAATGATCATTTTTTATCAAATTGCAAAATTTTATATGTGAACTCATGCTCATCCTGGAGAAAAGGGAGAAGTAAATACTGACGCTTTATAAAATATAGCAGCGCTGTGATCTAAAAGTAGTTCTCCTTGCCAGCTACTGTAGAATAGATGAAACACTTCACCAATGGTGAAACCTACAAATTTCATTGCGACATTTGGCTCGTCCATTTTGAAGGCAGCCTGTTGGTAGTGATCGGATTTCAATGATACAAGAGTTATGTCATTGTGAGATTATTGTCAAATTACCGAGTTCAAAATACATACCACCATTCCCGATGATGTCATCATCAGCATATTAATTCCTATCACGAAGACGAATGAAAAGTAATTGGCATCTTCAATGAGGTTGGCGAACCTGGTTGTAAATCAGAAATTTTTTTTATCAATGCGGAAATATGTAAAGAGCTGAAGTTCAGAAAAGAAATGAAAGCATTCTTGATATTCTACTGATTTTTCATGTTTTGCTCTATGAGTCTCATTCTATTTATTGCTCTAACTAATTCATCTTTTCCTCCGAAATTTGCTCTTATTGAGGTACAGACTCTATTGCTTCGTTGTGTTTTGCAACGCAGGTGACCATATGTTTATAATCTACGTCCTCGAAATCAGAACCATGTCGATCGATGGTACGATCAGTACTTTTCGCCACTCGTTCCAGGTATAATCTACAAATTCCCATATGTATCTCATAAGAAAACTCAGAATCGGCATTATCATTTTTCGGAATAGAATAATGAAATGATTTCCTTCAACTAGATATGAAACTATTCTCGACTTCATGAAAACTATTGCATACTATTTGATGTTTGAGTGCAGTTATTGACATAAATATCTCACCCTAGAATTGAAAATCTTGCACAGGCATGTTGGATGTAGACCATGAACATCGTATCAACTGCAATAATGATTGTTAGGAAAGCAAATGTGCCCAAGTAACCATGAATGAGTAAAAGGTAAAGATGTTTCTCAAAGTCAAAGAGAAACTCGATTTGTTGATACATCAGATGCTTTGGATAACTTTCATTCATAGGTGCTACAACATCAAGCACAATTGGAACCAGTGGTACCATCATCATTGGAAACATTGTACCATATAGCGCTCCTGTAAGAGTGATTTGCATATAGATTAATGATTCCGACTGTGAACATCTATATCTCTTCTTAAAAATATTTCTGATAAATCACCTGCATAATACATCGTAACCTTTCTTCCAAACCGTGCATAATCATTCAGTATATCATTCTCTGGACCTGATTTGTACAATTTCCAATCTTCTTCCATCATGACAAGGAGTTTCTTCATCTAAAATCATTCATGGTGCTACACTGATTTGATCAAAGTACGAAAATATTATATACAAAGTTGTAATGATACCTTTGCAGCATTGTATGAAAAATTTATAAATTTTACGCCGCATACAACATCAGCTAGCACAGTTGGGATTGCTTCTAGAAAAACATCGATATCGACCCAGGCCGCAATCATACCCGCAGTCTGCAATAATTCAAACTCGTGTGATATCATCATCATTAATTTTGTAGTTTACTTACCATCAGAACCGAGTTACCTGTAAATAACCATGAGTTGTGGTGAATATCAGCATGAAAACATGACAAAGACGTTTAGAAATATTTGATTGATACGGCCACTGGCCGATGATTGATAGAAAAATTCTATTAATTCGATGATATGGTGTTGCGACAGTGTCCATATTTCAGTTTCGACGGTTGCACTTCGACTATCCCCATACGAATATTGGTGGCGTATCCTTCGCTCCATTAATCGATTCTTATAATTACGTATTCTGTTGCAACTGTTGTCATTCCGCGAATGCATTTGTATCACAGATGCTTGTCACGTAATGTGAATTTATTATCAAAAGTAAAGTTCGAAAAATGAAACGTTCCCAATGATAGAATATGAAGAAGGGGAATGATGAAACAAGGGAAAAGATCTGAAGGAATACGTGCATGGCTTCCATACCCCACAACACTTCTCGCACTCGGTATTTCCATTCTTCAAAGTGATGAAATTGTAAGAATGGAAATATAAGAATCAGTACGGTGTGATATTTTTTTTATTCATCATCGGTCGTGTTCAATTTCGCTGCTTGCTACTATCGCGACTGAGTGAGTAGACAGTTCATCATAATATATATATATCTGTTTCATTTTCATTCTCATGTGTTTCATAATTCAAAGATCATGATAAAACACTTGGAATAACATTCGTGATGAAGTGATTCACTGGTTCGTTCGAAACTGGTGCAAATGTTTGGGCCATTTGGGTTTCACTGTATATAAGTGAAGAGAAACCAGAAAATCACATGTCAATCCACATAATCCATGTTGTTAATATGATTATTCTATTTGTATAGAATTCAGAGGTTTATCTGAACTGTGTGGAGTGTATATCTTTCAATGATAAATTCGTAGATTATCGTACGGTTGGAACACTGAACCAGGTGAATTATATGCGTACAATTAAAAAATATTCCACTTCTGTCTAATAATATATTCATCTAACAATCGTGTTTCTCAACGCATTGATGATAGGACAGTGAAGAAAGACATGGCGTTCTTAATTATCTACAATAAATTCAATTGTATATATGATGATTCATATAATTCAATTTGTGCATCTATGAACCGATCAGCACTAATTAATTTACCACGCTGAAGGTATCCATCGATATCGGATACAGTTTCCCCGCGGTTACTGTACAAGGTCTCATACTCCTGATCATTATTGGAATAAGAAGGGTTTGATCACGCACAGGGATTTCATACCACTCCGAGTTATAGCTGAAAAAAGTAGATTAGATTATGAAAATTTTGAGTGAAAGAATATATACTCACACAGCATAAAAAACTCTCTCGCTGTGTTGTATAAGTTCTTGACCCTGAAAGCAGCTGAAAAAGACGTGAAAGACTTCGCCTAATGTAAATGCCATAAATCTGAGCATCTCGTTGGGCTGATCCAATTTCATCACCATCTATGATGATATCAGATTAATGTACAGTTGAATGATTCTGATAGAATTGTCAATTGAAGTCGTTTGATGCTGAAGCAATACATACAATTGCTCCAGTTAGGGTGATCATAGAGAGATTGGCACTGAACATTACAAGATAAGCCATAGCATAGGATGATTCCAATTCATCAGCAAAGCTTTGTACAGAGAAAAAAAAAATAATGATTTCCAATAAATAATTGAAAAAGCACAAAATTTGCTCCAATACTTCTTACTCTAACGCATTGCAATGTATAGTAGCACAGTGCACTATTTTGCTGTGAAACCTTTCCGATTCTCCTGTCTTATTTGTCAGATTTCCAGCTTTCACCCCGACATGTAGTACTTCTAAATGAGATCTATCGAAGCACGGGCAATAATGACATGTTATGGCTCAAAATTTGTAAGAACAAAAAATCTTGACTCACCCGAGTATAGCAAACATTCCGCAAGCATGATGAATATACATGGCAAACATGTTGTCAAGATAAACAAGAACAGCAACTGATACTGGAACTGTCAAACATGCATGTAACTGAATCGGGAAATAATACTTGTCTGGATCAACGAAATATTCGGTCTGATATAGTTGTATTCGTTCTCGTGACTCATTGAGAGGACTGAGAATATCCAAAATTATTGGCACTGATGGTGATGCAAGGTACAGTCCCAGGAATGAGAATAGAGAAGCTATTCGGACAATATGGAATTATGTTGGTACAGTTAAAGTATGGTGGGATAACATTTGAATACAATCAATAGCATATATGAAATCGGAGAATGTTTCAACTTAATATTAGACTTGAGCTATATTGAGAAGAATCGGTTGTCCTAGGAATGAGATGATTTAAGGAAGTATTGAGTGAAATTGGGTTCTGTAATGTTAATATATTTACAACACAATATTGACGAGTTATTTAACGTCCTTTTGACAGACCATGTGCTCATGCTGAGAGAAGAAGCTCAATGGACATAAAGCCATTTATGACTATCGAGAGGGTAAAATGTTAAAGAAGGGAAACGAATTGTACTTGCGTAAGCGAGAGAAATAATCCGTCCACGTTCACAAAATTCACGGAGAATTATACCGTCTTCCTCGGATTGAATAGAATCCCAATCTTGCTGGATATGTACCAGCAGTCGTTTCATCTACAGCATTTTTTCAATTATCGTGAGCCTGAGTTTATGGATATTTTTGGTATTTTGTGTAAAGAGTTATAAATTACTTTATGGGAGTTGCTTATCCAAGTGAAATATTTAGTTAAGGCGACGATATGTAGGCCAATATTCGGTACGCATTCAATAATACCATCGATATCATCTGTGACGCCATAGAGTTTGATAAACTATGACATTATTCATTAAGAATTTTGCATTGTCAAAAATCATCATCGATATAATATTTACCTTGGGTATTAAGATACTGAAAATTATTGACAGCACTATAAATCGTAGACTTCTGAGTTGTAATGGAGAATGAAAGGGCCATTGGCCAAGAAACTTGAGAGAACGTATGTTAACTCGAAAATAACGATTTTCAAATACATCCATGTCACTGTCACGTCGGAGTGTACACTGAACGCATGTTAGATACGACACATGAAACAGTTTGGTACGTCATTATAAATTCTCTTGGTAGTATGTATCGAGGATTCAATATAAAGACTCACTGAGTTTGTATATATTGGTCTTCATATCGTTTTCCGTGTGATGATTGAAATGAAAAGTCCCCCTACTAATTGTGAATAAAAAAACAGTAACATGCATATGTTGCACTAGTGAAGGTTGAAGAGTTTTTTCACGAAGCCTCTACTGGATAAGTCGAATTCAATTCATACAGGTAAAAGATCTTTTTTTTGTTTTGGATACCAATCGATAATTCTTCTAAGATGATTCACTATCATATCCCTTCTAACAACTGTAGTTTGCTTGTGAGCGTCGAATTGTAGAGGCGATGACTCACAATTTTTCTGATCGCAATTTATTTTCAGATACATTTTTGACAGAATTAGCAATAATGTTGATATTGAATTTTGAAAAATATTTGGGAGTCAATCAGTATCATGAGTAGAACTCATTCGATCAATAATTCAACGCATAGATGAGACCACTGTGAACAGTGACATAGCATTCTTCAATACCTGTAGGTAATTCCTGGTTTTGTAATCAATTTATTAACATCAATATTGGAGAGTGGTAAATTGAATATCTCGTCAAACTTACCAAACTGAAAGTATCCATTGATAAAGTGATCACTTTGCCCGCTGTTAATACACATGGGTCCATGCTCCGGATCATGATTGGAATTATCAGTGATTGTAGATTTGTAGGAATTGTGTACCATTCGAATGCGTACCTGCATGAAGTATGCGCAAGATGAAGCAGGGTATATGGATCATCATTATAGATCTCATGACGTGAGTATTATGGACAGATCTGAATACTCACGTAGCACCAAATATGACTTCACTCTCTTCGATAAGTTTTTGCCCCATAAAACAACTGAAGAAAATATGAAACACAACACCTGTTGTAAATGCGAAGAATCTGATTGATTCACTAGGTTGATCGATCTTCATAACAGTCTAGTGAGAAGATGAGAAATGTACACTCAATGTCGATACGATTGTTGAGCAACAAACATGACATTCGACGTACCACAATCCCAGTGATAGTGATCATTGATAGATTCATTATTAAGATTATTACATAACTTGTGTTGCCGGATGATTCCAATTCATTACAAAATCTGCTCTCGGATAGATATTTTTTTCAATTAATTGAACGCAATCAAAGACCTACCTACAATCATCATATTCACATACTCGATGACATTTTCATGCATGTTCACACACACGACTATATTCTGATAAGTTTCGACGGCGTGTTCAGAATTCTGGTCTTTCCTAATGTGGATCGACTCTAAATGTAGCCTGGAAAATTGTAAAATGCGATCAATTTACTATCAGAAAAAACTGATGATTTCTCATTTACCTACTTTAATGCTGCGAATAAGCCGCAAGCGTGATGAATATACATTGCGAACATGTTATCAACGAACACGATGGCAGTCAGAGAA
Organism: Meteorus sp. PSUC_FEM 10030008; assembly: GCA_018881525.1. Lineage (NCBI taxonomy): Eukaryota > Metazoa > Arthropoda > Insecta > Hymenoptera > Braconidae > Meteorus > Meteorus sp. PSUC_FEM 10030008. Next base: position 21,034 of record JABMBR010004599.1, read on the forward strand.
ACCGGAACAGTCATATATGCGTGTAACAATATTGGAACATAATACTCGTCTTGGTCAACGAAGTATTCAGTTTGATACAGATAAATTCGGTTACGTGTGTAATTCAATGGGTACACAATATCCAAGATTTTTGGGATTGACGGTGATGCAAGGTACAGTCCCAGAATCGTGAACATACTCACTGCTCAGCACATGCGCAAATTCTCAAATAGAAAACGATTCTCAAATGACATGGAATAACGTTAGTAAACATTTATCATAATGACAATTCTACATGTTTCAAATGATGGGATGATGATCTCAATAACGACAGATGAATAAGATGTTCCTATAATTATTCATACTTGCATAAGCCGTAGTGAACATACGTCCGCGTTCATAGAATTCCTGCATAATCTCGATATCTTGAGCAAACTTGAAATTGTTCCAATCTCGTTCGATGCGTGTGAGCAGATGTTTCATCTAGATGATGATACATTAGAGAGAATGGCAATTGATATCACCTGGAATTGTTGAGTAGTGAGGACATATGTGATAACCTTTTTAGAGTTGATTGTCCAGTTGAAAAATTTTGTTAAGCCCGCTAAATGAAGCCCAATCATGGGGACGCATTCGATAAGGCCATCGACATCATGTATCACCTCAATGAATTTGATTAACTATCCAAAAATTCACTCACAGTTTATATCTTGATGTTATTATTCAGTCCTCAATTGTATACCTTACCTTGGGTGTCAGTATACTAATAATGAGTATGAATACAACACATCTTGCACAAGTTTTGCGTACAGGCGACAAAGAAGGCCATTGGCCAAGAAGGACAATAAAGCGCTTGTTGTTGCGAAAGTAACGGGTCTCAAATATATTCATTATGTCTTGGTGTCCTCACTGATATTGCATGTGAGTCGTAATGCTGCTCTGATGAGGTGGACAGAACACCACATCATTAAATATTCCCTCAGTGGAAGAAACACGTACATGTGGTGACAATAGGGTGAAACAGTACATGAGACATCAATCAAATTTTCTGTTTGATGAATTCGAAAAGATATATTTTAGTCATCCACTTTGATTCAGAAGAGTGTCATACACGTGTATATTTTCTTGGTATTTGTTTTCAGTGTAGATCAATCAGTCTGAGTATTCACTTTCGTCTGAGTAGAGTTGAGGAGCAGCCGGATACTCCGAAAAGTTCATAGCAATTCTATTACTGGAAATTATGTAAATTCTGGAAATAACTAGAACTATTGGTGGTGGATACGTTCGAACATGCTGGCATTAACAAGTTGATACATTGACGAACGATCAAGTCGACATTCTCATTATAGTTGAGCGATGGTGACATATTGAGTTTGTAAGTATGTACAAAGCATAAATTGTAATATTTCTCTGATGGATTAAAAATAGCCAGTTCATTTGCTAATCAGTTGGTTGTATTCAAAAATTGTAACAAACATATACTCGTATCCATATGTAATATCTCCATGAATCAATCGTTTCAACTTTTTGTCTCTCGGAAAATTCGATGGCAGACGTAGACTTGACAAAGATTATGTTAGAGAAGGCAATGAAAACTGTGTGGGTGATGAATTCATATCAGAATAATGATTAAAAATGGGGTTGATCATCGCATAGACGAAATGACTGTGAACAGAGACATTGCATTCTTCAATACCTGGAAATTATTCGTATCCATTATTATTGTCCTTGTCACATCTCGAAAAGGTGGAAAGTTGCACTCACTAAACTGAAGGTATCCATTGATAAATTAATGATTTTTCCCGCTGTTAACTGGCATGGATTTAAACTTCTCGCCATAATTACCATAACTAAAGGCTGTAAGTTAGATGGAATAGCGTACCATTCAAAAGAATAACTACATAGACCAATAACACATGAACATAAGATAGAGTTCACCAATAATTTTTGATCTTTTGGATGACAGCAAAAAATTTTTACTACTCACACGGCGTGGAATATTTCTTCACTTCCATCAATGAGTTTTTGTGCCATAAAACAACTATAAAAGATGTGAAATATTACACCCAAAGTGAATGCCAGAAACCGAAGTGATTCACTCGGTTGGTTTAATTTCATCACGGTCTGATGAGTGAAGGAAATTTATATTAAATTTT
>JABMBR010004600.1:0-23168 GCA_018881525.1 Meteorus sp. PSUC_FEM 10030008
TTTTTTTTTCGGTCGGTAATGAAATATTTCTTGGGTTCATTGATACTGTCAAGATGTTCATACTTGTTATATTAACGGACTGCTACACGTGGGTCACCAACCGTGTCCTCTTTAATGCACTAATGCACCTGTAGATGTAGACGGTCGTTTTCTGTTCTAATTTGTACTTCTAATCTTTTGTTTTTTGATGTGTATTCATTTATGCATTGGCACAGTTTAGATTACGAGATGGTCAGAGACGTGAAGATATGGACAGATCTGTAAAAATGTGTTTTGCATTAGTCCTATCTCTCTAGTTTCCTTTTTTTTTTTCGTACTTAATTGAAACATATTTTTTCCGACGACTTTGAAATCTTCGATTCATTTATTTCCCAAATTTTTTTTTCTGTCTGAAAGGTGAATTTGTTCACGCTCTGTACATTCTGGGGGGAATTCGCAGTCTGTTGTTTCATTGTTGGAGTTTTATTTTAATTGTTCGAGACATTGAGACAATCGATATATTTGTTTTATGTTGGTTGAAAAAAAATTCGAGACATTGACAAGACAATCAGAGTGACGGAGGAATAAGTTCGAAGGATTTTTCGAAGATGATTCTATTGAATTGTACATGTGATTATTGTTGACGATACCTCGATTTATGGAGTTTCTTTGGATATCCGGTTCAATTAGAGAGCAGAAATTCCAGCAGAACTTCATTTTTCATTGAAAACATTCGAACACGTTGAAACAAGTTTATATTTCATCATGAAGAACATAATTGCCACTAGTTTCTCAATTAATCCCAAATCAAGTCATAACAAGAATTTCGAATTGTTCATTCTAAGTCCATGCCAACATTTATCAATTTATGGTGACAAAATGAACAATTATGTCATTGACACAATTGGAGTTAGACAATTATGTTAAGAAATTGATTAATCATTTTCATGACTATGAAAGAATATCTCATCTTAATTTTTTAATTAACACTGAGACTACACTTACATGTGAATTATCTACAGAAATATTTCGTCATTTTATCTTATCAGTTGTCAGGTAGTTTACAGTTATAAAAAAATGTCATCGTTATAATTCAATAATGAAGATGATGTCTTCGAGATAGTAAGGAAAATTTTTTGGAATTTCCCAATATCAATTTCTATAAATTCCATTCGCGTTCATTGGAATTATAAATATTCTCTGATATCATAATATGAATTCAACCACTCAATATAATTTTCCTTTTTTGTTACAGGTAAGCTTATGGATGTTTTAACGTAGCACATAATGGACAAAATTAATTGAAAATGAGGAAAATGGTGTGAGAGTATGTGAAAGTGAACAATCTCCACCCTTCATCAGTGAAGTACAAACGATTATTTCAGTTTATTTTTTTATCTCCTTTTTTCTCAACATATCTCAACTTTTATTTCATTTCTATCGAATTTTTTACGTGTAATAATAAATTTCCATGCAAATTAAGGGGTTATTACTATTCTAATATCGTCACTATTTTCATCTTCTTTCTCTGCTCAATTTTCATAACAAACACACATTTGTTGTAGAAAAACTTCTAGTTTCGTATGTGGTAGAATTTTGTGTCTCATGTTCACAAAGAACCAAAATATTAGAATGGACAAAGCGCAAATTTTCTTTTCAGTTGGTTCTGTGCATTTTAATATAATTGAGAATGTTGAAGCGTTAGAGGGGATACTGAATTATTTTAATTGTCTCAACACACGCGACATAATTTTCAGGATATGACTCCATTATTTCAGTTGCATTACCATATTTCTAATTAATTGGGATATCCTGTTGCCCGATCTCGTTGTAATTTATATCAAACGTGGTCACACCCTTCTTTTGTGGTAGTTCATTAACCTCCATCGATTATTTCCGAGGTGGATTCGTTAAGCGATGTGATAAGCAGCTTTTGATAGTATCAATTCCTCATCAGTTATCATCAGTCATAATATTTAGACATTATTTGATGTCAATAAATGTTAGTGAATTGTGGCCTTTTTGATCATGTCAAATAATTTTTCTGTGTTCATTTATGTAGAATAGAGTAAACAAGTTGATTTACTGGACGTTTTATAACCTCTAACTGATGATTCAACAACTTTCTGAGTGAATTCACTGAAGTTTTATGAACATGCAGACAATGCAACATTAAGAATAATTAATTTACAGTTTGAAATTCAATATAACTCACATTTTTCGAGAAACGACGTGAACTTTATGGGGATTTACTTCATTCGAATAATTTCAAAGGGCTGCTCATCCCGAAAATCATGAAATAAATGAATTAATTGTGTTTACATACATCAGAAGCATGATGAATTAATGAATAATGATGAAGGTTGTGTGCCCTATGCTCTTTCAATTCCATTCACTCACTTTCCTTTGTCTTCTCTCAAAAGTGATTTGTTTTAAAAATGATTTAGCGCCATGTGGGTGCACAAAAGTAACTTTGAAGACACAGTTAAAGGAAACACCCGCGTTTATATTCATTTACATAGAAATATACATGTTGGTAATAGACAAAGGAACGCTATGGGTTTTGTCGTGAGAAAATTTCACGACAGGTAATCGAGATCCTCGCGTGGGTATTGAACGTATACATATATAAACGTGGGCGTTAATTGGGACTTGAACGTATATAATATCGTATAAGAAATAACGTAGGTAGCACATTAAAACTTGTGTGAGCGTGCTGGTATGTCGGTTGATTATTTTGCAGGTTGAAACTTGTTCTAAAGTCGAAATAATAACGAATATGTATGTACAGTATTTGTACTTATTGGAATTGTTGCCTTTGAATGATGGTTGAAGGATGTGTTTTACTTTCATGAAGGCACTTTAAATGTGGAAATATTGAGTGAATAATTTCTTATGTTCAATCAATGTTCGGTTTTCGTTTTTATTCATGAAAGAGCTCAATTTGTTATGAATAATACGTGGATGTAAGAGTAAAAAAAACTTGTTTTAATGGTAGATTGAAAGCCGGATGAGTTTATGTAATAATATTGAGTGAACAACACTACGAAACAATTACAAAATGAATTATGAATTCTCAATTTCTCTATTTTTCTGAGAATATGTTATGTTAATTTAATGAATATTTATGGTGCGGTAATTGATCTTATAATTTTGATGGAATATTCTGGACAGAGTAATGTGAATGCACATCAACGTCGCATAATATTTTCAGTGATTTTCACTCGATTAAGAATTCATCGACAGGTTACAATTTGTTGAGTTGTCAGGAAATAAAGCTGTTATTAAATAATCGTCTTAATTTAAAATTTATGAGAAGAATTGTGTATGGATTTTAGTGTGAAATCCAATTTATAAGTTGGGTTAAATAAAATCATGAGAATTTCTCTTTATCTTATTTAAAGACAAGAATTTTTGGATACAATCGTACATACAATTTCCACACTTTCCAAAGTATATTGCCAAGCGCAGTCGTTGGAATTTACTTATGTACACAAACGTACTGCTAAAAGCAACGGGTTGAGTTGTGTGTACTCGCGCCAGCTCTACAAACCTAGATTCTTCGCATCGACGGAGTAAACGACGTCGTCGACGACAACGACGTGAACACGGCGGCGAAATTGAAAGGAAATTATATGAAGTGCGTTAAAAAGTGAAGCCACATAAAACCAGTTGCGCTCCGATGGGACATTGGTTTAAAGGCAAATACAAGTTCCGTCACTTTGTTGACGCGAAATTTAACAAGCTACAACAGCTGCGTTTACATATGTGTTAATTTTATTTATATATATGTAATTTAATACACTTACACATGGATGATCAGTGGAAAGGTGAAAAAGGGAAATGAATGAAATGGAATAAAGTGAAAAATACGAAATTTTATATGTGCAGTGGTGAAAGAAGCGGCGGTGAAATCTTTCTCCACACTTTTCAATGTCCACAAGACCATTTTGGATTGCACGAGAGTCAAGTCTACCATCTTGTCTCGATTTCATTATTTATACACACTTGCAAAAACGTCCATGTGGTCTTATTTTTTCATTCTATTAACACACTATAGAATGAGAAAATAAAGTTGTAAAATTTTTCAATCGATTCTCCGATTATTTATTGCAAATCAGTGGAATTGTAATGAGATGTGGGTGAAGTAAGAGAAACTGCAGAAGATCAAAGTTTATTATGTGGAAAAACAATTGGAAATTCCGAGATTGGCGATGGATGTGAGAAATTGAAGATGGAATTTTTTTGATTCGAATCTCGAATCTCATCAAAAATTCTTTGGTGACCCGCACTGAACATGTCGAATTGGATTTTTTGAACCGAAAAATTTTAGTTGTGGTTAGTCCATCACACACGTGCAATTTATCACGAGTAAAGAGAATTTTCCCTTGATTTTTAATAGTCAAAAAATTCTTTGAGTACTTTAATTCGAATCGTGTTCAACCTCAATTTTGTTTCCTCATTCAAAGTTCAACAAAATAATTTCTTATCATCTATTCAATATATGTCAGACAATCAATCAATAAAAATAAAACATGATGAAGAACTTTTATAATCAAAAAAATATTTTATGCACCACATTCACTGAAACTAAAAAATTGCTCTCAAGTTTTTCGTCTTCTTCTAAATTTCTCTCGTCACCAGTATTCAAATAAATCTCAACATAAATACATAAAACATACACTTTTTTACGAATATATAATGGTAGTATGGCGACAATTTTGATTGTAGCCATGTGGGCGCAACATCATCATGTTTAATACTTTAATAACTATAAAATACCATTAGATGAATTATTATGCCACCTACTCATCATCACCGACACACATTCATAGATTTATTTACATCGTCGTATACTCATCTTTATTTAAACATCATTAATATATTATTATTATCGTCATTATGATTGTTACTATTATAATCATAACTATTCTGAAATGTCTCTCTCAATTATACGTGCATAAACATGGAAAGTTTTGTGTCGGTGTGTGTAGATAATATGACCATGGTGCATATGTGTACATGTGAATATGTAGACATTATCCATACGCAAATTAAGTGTATTGCCCACAAGCTTGTGGCGCCAGCTCTCTCTCCTCTTGTGTTCTTTGTATGCAATATGAATAATAAAAAAAAAAGTAGCATCTCTCTGTGGAGAACAGCGTCCAGTATACGCCCATTATCATTTCAACAATCGGGAATTATTTCATATTTATTTTTTTTTTTCATGCATTTCTTTGATATGTTCTTAATTAATGAGGCTTCAGATTCGAGTAGAATGGAAATACTGAAGATGTTCTAAACGAACGATAATTCAAATGGTAGATGTGATCAACTCATTTTAAAATTTTCTAACAGGAAGTACTTCAGAAATGTTATTTTTTGTCAAGGTAAAGAATTTTTTTATCATTGATTGATGTCTGATCCATTTGTGAAGTCATTTTTAGTTGTTTAAACATTAAAATTGCGAGGAGATTGATGATTTTAGGGTTTTTTTTCACGTTTAGTTCCCTGGTAAATTTTCTATGATTGTGAGCTTAAAATGGGATATTAATGCAGTTTTTGATATTGTTGAGTTATAAAAACAGATAAATAGATGAGAGTGAAATAAACGAAACAAATAAATTAATATAATGACGATGCAATTTTTTTCAAATTGAAATTAATCACGTGAAAATGATTAGTTTTATCAGATAAGAACAAATTTAATTTCTTCATCATCAGTTGTATCTCTTTATTGAAATCTCATCGAGAATTGACAGAATCTAATTGGGATAATGAGATAACAATTTGATTGGTGGTTCCAATGATTTCTATTACCTATCGTTTCGCAATGTGAGATGTGGGTCAGTTCGTGTTCCTTCAATTTGTTATTTAATTCAGAACGTGAAGAAATCAGTGTGACGATTAGTTTCGAATTTTTTTTTTTTTTTCATTCTTACTCACTTTTCTTATCGCACCAAGAGGCGAGAAGACTAAATTCATCATCAATTATTATAAAAATTCTTTTTTCTTATTTTACTTTTATCTTGTAGCAATAAAGACGTCGTGTAATCGTACTGATATGCGACCTCATGCGACCTTGGTATTTTTCAACGTCTTTGAAGTTTCCGAGTTTGACAGAATATCGTTGAGGCCGGGTGTTTGTTCATCTTGCGCGTCATTCTTCGTACACTATTCGTGTATTCATCAGTTGATCTGTTAATCTTTCTTTTTTTCTTGATCTTTTTCTTTGTCCGCTCCCACAATTTATTGATTAATTCGTTGGACTGTCTTATTATCAGCTTATATGGTAAAAGCACTTAATTAGTTTGAACAAATGAAGATTGAGGGAATCATTTTCTCCAAATGTAGAAATCAGATGAAAAGCAACTGATATTTTGGTATTTTTATAGTTGACATATGTTCACGACTGGTTTTTAATGTGTTCAACTAATTTAATTGATATTTGGCGTGTCATAACGTCGGAATGAAACAGTAAATTAGAAATTTTAATGGGAACCTTTGGAATTTCGTTTAAATCGTTGCAATTCAGACTTGAATAATTTTAATAATAATAGATATGAACTAATTGAAATAAAATGAAGACTCTCATCAATGAGTCATCGATTCGAATGATATTTTCGATTGCACCGGAAGTTGTATTCATGTACTTCCCGGAAAGATTCCAAATCATTTTCAAATATGGTGGAAAAAAAAATGTCGATCAACTTCTAATAAGTCGTTAAAATTTTCATCAATGTTCATACACAAGATAAACGCGAATATTCATATCAGTTGGACGTTGTACTGTCACAGGTAAAAACATGTTCTCATACATTTAAAAAATATCTACACATTCCTTGCTCTGTTCATTTTATCTATTTGTTTTACACCTCCATATCAGCATAGCAACTGAGTGAGTTTGATGCAACAAAACCGTTGATAATTTTCAACTTATCCATCGATAAAATACACATTTTACATATACATTCGTACGTATACACAGTTAGTCATTTCGATTTATGATTCGACAGTTGAGAGTGCCTGAGGGCCACCGCTGTTCGCGCGACTGTTATGTGTGGAATTCCGTCAGGTATTACTCATAGCATTCAACTCTTGTGTATATATGCACATATATATGCATGGATGTATACATTATGTGATACAAAGACATGACTAAAGGACAAAGAAACTGATGGATTTCAACCAAGAAGAAAAAAAAATAAACATGATTATGCAATGCATACGTTTAACAAATTACATAAGTGGAATGTTTCACAGTTCAATTTAGTAATGACATTGATGATGATTCATTGAATTGAAATATATTAGAATTGTGTTATTTAGCATTTTTATTGTGATTCATCATTTATCTCTTTTCTCTTCTTTCTTCTCTTTGTGTATACAGTGAAAATAATGAAATTACAATGTTATGAATAATTGTTTGGTTCTCTGCAGAGAAATTAATTATTTGGTTAGGCGGATCAGGGTTATGAGCAGAAAGTTCTTCACAGAGTGTTGAAAATTTGGCGTGTTCAACAAATGTTTAGCGAAGATGAAGATTTCTTTGGAGTTTGGTGTGAATAGTTTAGTGGAAACTATTGAACTCGAACTGTTTTTTGCATTTTACTTAATGAAAGTAAACGACTTTTAGATTTATTTTATTCGTAGATTTGGAATGTGAGTTCTGGAATTGAATCAATTTTAATAGAGACCTTCCTCATTTTTATCTCCATGATGTGATTGAACGAAGCTGATGATTGGGCTGGTCTAATTTTTCTTTTTAATTGTCAAAATTCTTGAAAATATGACGAATTCATAAATTTTTCTTTCTTTCTTTCTTCTCATGGTTGATTTATATTCGCACTGTCTCTTCTTTCTTTGTGTTGTTCAGTAAATATTTAGATGTGAGCTGTTTTTTGTTTGCATTTATCATTCAAATCACAATTCTTTACACGGTATATTTTGATTTCGTATTATTTCACTTTCAACATTTCGCTTGCAATGTATCATAGTTTATGCTACATTGAGAATAATTCAAACAAGTGTTCCCAAACACGACACGACAAATTATGATCTTCACAATCTTATCTATGAAATTATTACAGATATTGTATAATAATAATTCTATACAAGTCAAAAGTAATCATCATCGTGATTGTCAAAAAGATATTCTCACACTAAATTCGTTAAATTTCGTTGTTCTAATATTTTCAGAAAAAATTGTCATCTTGTCTTTTATAACCCTCATATAATTCCCTCATGGAGAATATTCAACCCTTCTAATTCACATGGAATTTGAAATCGAATATAGAAAATATTTCTCAGTGTAAAAATCTTTTTTCACTTTTTCTTTTATTTTCTCAAGCTCTTTGAAATGGAAGAAAACTTTTCATCCATCAGAAATTCCTATCAACTCGTCATATATAGCTTTTGTAAGGGAACATATATATAAATTTCCTTTTAGTGCGAGAGCACGTGCGCGCATTGGATGAAGAGAGGTTTACCTGAAAGGCAATGACGGCACAGACACAGGGAACGTAATTTTTTTTTTTCACCACTATATTTTTCTTTGATTTTGTTTCTTTTTTCGCTCCCTCCTATCTTTTTCTCTCTCTCATTCTACATCCTCATTCATTTCACCTTCCTCACACTTTGACCATGGGCCTGTGAGTAATCCGAATGGAATCCCGCTCAACGGAAAGTGCCTTTTCTCTGCAAAACATTTCAACAATCTTTTTTCAATTTTATAAAACTCTTTCTCTATACAACTTTGTATCATTGTGAATATATTTTACTAGATTTGGATTATTTTTTTTTTCTTTTCCTATTTTATCTCCTTTTTTTCATTCTCGTGATTTGTATTTATTCATTTTTACTTTCCTGTTTCGTCCACCCACATCATTCATTCATTTATTTTTTTGAACTGCCAACTCTCACTCGACTCACCTAAATATTTCTTGCTTTTTATTTGCTTCATTATTAACTTTTTTTTTTTTCATCGTTCCTCGTTTGTATTTCTCGTATATATTTTTTGTATACATTATATGTATTAACATATAGACCAGAAGATGAGGAAGAAGATGGGGAAATGAAGGATGAAAGAAAAATATTTGTACGTAGAAAAGGTTACATGATGTATCAGGAACTTTCGTGTTCGATTAATCACTCGTGTGTGTCTCCTGATAATCGAAAGATGTATCCTCTCCCACTTATTCACTTCTTCTTTCTTGTATATTTATATGTGTGTATAGACGTGTCTCTTTCATCTTGTTTCCACTCTCCGCTATCTTATGTACCACTGGACTGTACGGATAGCGCTAACCTTCATCGATGGACCGTTATTTTGCTTCGTTCAAGTCATCTCTCTTTATCTGTTTCTTTTCCCCCCTTTGGCAACATGGCTATTCAGGTCTCTGGGTCCCCAACGTTCGAGATGAGACGACCAACTCACCACGTGATGCACCATTACATATACATAAAACGTTCTCCTTTACTTCAATGAAGTTGAATTATACATTCTCATCATGTATCATCACCTTAAGATTCATAAAAATGGAAAATGACGAAAGAAAAGAATGATCGGTGGATCGTGGCGAATGAATTCATTAGGAAACGGAGAATCAAGGTGTTGGAAGTGTTTTTTTTTTCGAATTTTTTTTTCTTTCAATTGAAATTATTGTAAGAAATGATGTCAGGAATTCAGGGGAATTTATCAATTTATAGGACGAAATTGGATGTAAATTTGGATTTGATGTTGGTTTTCAAAATTTTGTCGTGCGATCTTGAATATCAAACATTCTACATTTATTACTTTTTTTTTCATGTGGGGTATAAGTGTAAATGACATTTTGGGTTTGAGGTTATTGACCATCGAACGAGAACCAAAAATGTTTTCTCACTAACGAATTTATCATTCTTCCTCCAAACTCAATAATTCTCTTTCTCATTGCACTATTATGAAAATAAAATTAATTAATATATGATGACAGACTACAATTTTCCAACTAAAATCCATCTACAAAATGATCGATTACCAATTATTTGGAATCCACATGATAATTTTTTCACGTCTAATATTCAAACTCTTTTTATCTACACGTAGAATGTTAATTAGTACAACTTCTCGTTCTATTTTTCGCCCATTTCGAATACTTGAATGAATACAACGAATGATGAATCATCTAGATATTGCTAAAAAGAAATGAAAGGTAGTAGTGGAAAAAAAAAAATTTTGGCCCACGAAATTTAAAAATTACGAGAAGTTACTGGGACAATTGCGCGTGACAATCTCGTGAATTTTTTCAACATTAAACATACAAAACACACATGTTGATATAATATAAATAACGGTAACGTGGTAAATTATATTGAGTTTTGCCCCAATATTCCTTGACACAGCCTCAAGTTGTATTACAGAAGCGAATATTACCCGAAATGTTTTTACTTCACGATTTTTTAAAATTGTTTCACGAATGAATTGCGTTCATATGTGGCGAATAATTGTGCGAGAATTCATTGAGCACCTGCGGGGCTACAAAATTCTGAGATTATTTTATACATTAATGCAAATGTGTGTATGAGATGTATATGGGTGGGTATAAACGTGTTTCTATGTATGTTTTATTATGGTATATGTTTTAAGAGAGGAGGAGAGGATGCGCGCGCGTTAGTTGTATATCGTGACAGAGACCCCCTTTGCGAGAGACCCACTTGCACGCGGCCTACTTGAACCGTGCGAGACTTCGAAGTAGTCGATGATGATCATGTATGTGTGTGCGTATGTTCATATTTATTTTTGTGATGGTATGTGTGAATCCGATGTTCGACCAGTCTCAAAAACGCCCATGTATATCAAGCGCAAACGGTTGCACGCGATTTATCGCAAGTCTTCGTCGTTGTTTAATCGTTTTCGGGAAATCACCGGCAGCCTATATAAAATTAAAAAAAAAAAATATTGGACTACCTGATAAAACGAAGTCATTTCAAACTGTTCCCGTTGTTTTTTCAACTACTGTTGAAGATTTTTTATTCAGTTCAGTCCTCATTTGGGGAGAGAGGGGATTTTATCAGGTTGGATTTTTGATTTTGTTCTAGCAATAATTGTATATCTCATCTGGGTTGTAATAATTCATGGGTAAATTCAATAATTTATCGAGAAACCATCACATTTGGATTTGGTTTATATGAATTGAAACTTTTCATTGGAATTATTCTGAGAAAAGAGATGATTAAGACTTAATTGAAGCATTTAATGCATGTTATAAGTATACAAACAATCGTGAATCAATGGGTGATTCAATAAATCATGCAATATGAAAAACCAGTTTGCTTCACCGGAAATGCAGTAACATCAAAAATGAAGTAATTAATTAATTCCCCACTTTTTTTTCCTGGGCTCTCACAACCGAGAACAAAATGTTGAATTTTATCCTGATGACGATCATCACTGTAAAAGTTTCCTCCTTTTAATCCCATCTGGAACGAAATAAAATGAAAAATATTTATGTGTTTCTAAACCCTAATATGAAAGAATTTATGGAACTTTCTCCACTGGAGCCATCACTTTTTTTTCTTCTTCTTCATGGATTCTCATACCTGTTTTGAGCATTTTTTCACAAGCAGGTTTCGATAGGCTGTTGAATTTTGCAATGGATACAGCTGTAAAATTATTCACTGTTGACTCATTGGTGGCAGAATAAAATTTGGGATCCCCATTAGTGAGCAAAGTCATTCTTAGTTTTATTTGGCAAATATAAATACAAAAGTCAGCTATCATCAACCAGACCGTTTCTCGGGTCATTGTCTGCGTCGGGTCGAACTATATGATATATATATGTATACACGTATATACCTGTACGAAATCGTCTCACGCCCAATGTCTGCGTTCTTCAACTTATTTAACATGCATACCAACGTGTCTCACCACAAAACTCCCTCTGTGATGACGAATAATTTTATTTGGAAATATTTTTTTTTGTGTTTTGGTTTCTCACTTCACTCTCTTGCTTTCTTCTTTTCTTTTTTTTTTCTCATTCTCCCATGCATTTAAAAGTGAGTGAGTCATGTTCAACGGTTGTCATTACTATTGTTGTTTAGTTTCAATTTAAGTGATACAACACTCAATGGAAATGATGAATGATTTATGGGCGATCACGTTGGGTTGATGACCCTGGAATGTTCGAAATTTTTATGTGAAATATTTTTATCGATAAGATTTTGAAGGGATGAAAGTTATGAGGGAACAGTTCGATTGAGTCACATTTGTGAAGATTTTTTTTTTTTTTCGTTTTTACATTTCTTCTTACGTCTCTCTAGGAATGGAGAATTATTTTTGTATGTGTTTTAAATTTTTGGATGGGAAAACGTTTATGAGAGCTGTGAAAACAACGGGTGATTTGTTTTAACGATTATCGTACTTCAACATTGTTGAAAACAGCTGGGAAGAAAAAAATTATTATGATAGTCTGAGAGAATTTGCGATAGAAATGTTCTATGAAGGAAGTAGAAATTATAACTTGGAAATATTTTCCTTGAACAATTGTTCTGGAAAATAAGCATCAATAACATTTGTGTACGAGGAATTTTCAAATTCTTTTTTAGTTTCTTTCACTATTTATGAAATATGTCATGTGGAAAATTCCATTATCGCATTTTTGATGCTCAGCAGTGAGACAATCCGCAATGAGAGACTTGAAAAATGGTTTACAATTGTACCGAAAAATGGTAACACAAATTTAAATTTAAAACTAAATGAAGACAATGAGAATATGTCTCTGTAAAACCGCATGCTTCATCTGACGTCTATTAAAATATTTCCCCACACTCTCTTCACAATATTCTTTCAACACTCATACAAATGTAGACATCTATAGAAACATGATAGACATAATATAAAAAACCGTTACAAAACAAAGTGCATTTCATATTGCGCGTTGTATTTTTAATATACGTGTGAGGATATAAAGTGAGAGAAAAGAAGACCTCCACCAAGAGAGCAATTCTAAAGCACGGCGGGAGAGATTGAAGATGAAGAATATCGTTGTCTTTTTTATTTTATTTTATTTCTACTTTTCTCTTTTTTTTTCTTTTTTTTTTGTTTTCTTTTTGCCTTCTTCCACCAAAAGAAAAGACGCCGGTCGCGCACCGACAAAAGGAAATGAGAAAGAATATTAGTTAGAAAAAAAAATGGTGGAATGAATAAAAAAGGCGAAAAAAAAAAAAAATTGCACAAGGTCAGTGACTTTGTTGAGTCACGAGGTGCAACGCGCAATATTCAGTGTGTCGGGCATCATTTAGAGACGCGCGAATGCATATTCTCTTGCTGTATATAAGGGCAATAGAGTGAGAAAAAAGAAAAAGGGGGATTCGCCACGCATTGTGCGTTTATCTGGCGCGGGTTATGTGTTGAGGTCACACCCGATGCGTATCTGCGGGTGGGTGAGTCACGTGGGAAGAACGCCAACGGATTGGTCGACAGGTCCAGTAAGAATGATATTTATTTACATAAATGTATATTTTATATTTTATATTCTTCAAAGTATACCAAACATAATGTTGATGATGATGAGATGAAGAGTTCAGGTGAGTGAATTCCAATCGAGCGAAAGATTTCACTTGAATATTTGTATAATTTTGTCCATTTTTTAAAATTTGAGGAAACGATGTGAATTCTTTGATATCATCAGGTGATATGGAAATGCAAATGTAGTAAATTATGTAGAATTTTTATTATTTTATGGATATTCAGTCTCAGAATATTTTGTTCTTGTTAACCTTTCCGCTCCGGGGATATTTCCTTTAGAATTGATCTCGAATTTTAGCTGAATTTCATGACTCAAATAAATGAACTTCTTATGACAAGTCACCACTCGGAGTGCTGGTCCATATATGGACCAGTCCCGGAGCGAAAAGGTTAAGAAAAAATTGTTCGAAACTTTTTATTTTCAAGAATTTAATATTCGACTTGTCCCCCAATATCAACGGGTCAACTCATTTTCATCTCTCAATTTTGGAATAGAAAAAAAATTAAATTCATCACACAATCAATGTAAAATATTAGAAGCGTTCAGTATAACAATTTAAAAAAAATTTATCTGATGAATTAGTTAATGCGAAAAGTTACACTGATGTAAAGTAAGAGATATGAGTTGGAATCTTGATGCATTCGTCCATTTATACCAAGAATGAATGATCGACATTCATTGACCCTGGAAGCATGAAAGAGAAGTAAGAAGAAAGAAGGAAAAATACACGCGAGAGCTGTTCATTAGTCAAGTTCCGTATAAATACATATATACATGTATATATTTGTATGAAGTCCGGTCGCAGAATGTATCCTGAGCTTTTGCTCTCGCGAATCTTCTCAATGGACATTCCAATGTTATCTCAGCTATTAAACGTTCGCAAGAAGTGTTAGCGTTCTCCTCGGTAATTGTCGTGACTTATCGCTGTGCAATGATATAGGCAAATAACACGTTAGTTTATCGTTCCTAAGAGAAAATTACGTATTATATCCCGCATTGAGTCATGATGAAAATGTTCATTTTCTCATTTTTTCTAAACCTTTCTTTATTCCCTCTGATTTTTGTATCAATATCAATTTTTTTACGACGAAAGACGATGGAATAGATTGGGTTCCTCTCCAGTGTATCATCACAATGTAAATAAAAATTTTGATATCAATCGATTTTAGAATATCAATAAAATTCTCACTTTGTGCGATGATTTTTGCTGTTATTCTTTGGATTTTTTGTTTTTTTTTCTTTGTATTTTCTTTTTTCGTATTCTGAGAAAGGAATGAGAAGACGAGTAAGTGGTAAAATATTTCTCTGAAGCGTGTGCGTTCATCGAGGAAAAAAATTCATGCATACATGTATAAATATATATGCTGTGGAGGAGAAAAAAAAAATTCATGAACACGTATATGCAGATTGCCCAAGGGTATTTACGGGGTCGTGGGATTTTTTTTTCATGAGATTCATGAGTTACACCCGCGCAAGTCACGATTATTCAGATATTCATGCGTACGGCTATGATGATGTTTGTGATTGTCGATTAAATAAAGTGGTGAGATAAATTAGGGTGAAATAACTATTTAGTTGTCACCAATATTGAGATCTCATTGGATAGTAAAATTTGAATTCACTTAGAATAATACCAGTGAATTTGTGGTTGAAAATTTCAAATATTTCACAATTCGTCGATGTGGAAAGTCAATCAAAATGTCGCATTTCAAATTCATTTAATAAATAATAATGACAAATGTATTGATAAAAAAACATTAATAAGAAATAATGAATTGTAAAAATGTTTGAATTACCGATGAATCAAATAAATCTCTCATCACTGCGTAATGAAAATTAAAAATGGAAAAACACATTCCATCACAGTTATATTCCACCTGACATATCAGAGATATATATCGTATGAAGTGCGACTTGGGTATGTAAATGAAAAAGAGAGAAACACTTGAAATAACAATTGAAGAAGTGAAGAGAAAAAAATAATATTTTAATATTTTTATTGTTCAATGACCATGATAATAAAAAAAAAAAAAAAGAAAAGTGAAGAAAGAGAACGAGTGTCCTTTTCATACGACTATATAATTCCTGTATTAAAATGAAATATACACTTTGTTGTCTACTTTTTATGCAGTTGCATTTATAATTTCAAACAATTAGACGAGACTGGGCGTGCGTGGACACAACAGCACTAAATTATTTGCACTTGAATGCTGAATTGCATTCTTTTACTCCTCTCACCCCCACCACAATCTCCAGTGAGTGGTACGACCGGATGTGGGGCTGGACTTGCGCCGGATGCTTTCCTTCCATCATCAACAGTAACACATCCTAACCCCACTTTGAAACATTATTATCATCTTTGTTCTGTGAATCTGATGCCGCCATGGTCCGACATAATTTACTCAAGATGCATAATATCCATTTTACATTTTACCCCAGTGATTATACGCATTACACATTACATAGATGTGTACATGCATACAGATATATTTCCTTGACCTTGATCGCATCTCTCGTCACGCATCGTAGCAATTTCCAACTGTGCAATAACTCGGAATTGAAACAATAAGAAAGAAAATTACTACAACTGTATCAAGGACGGGATAGACAAATGAATAATTATGACAGTTGCAATTGTTTAGGGGTCAATGTGAATAGTCTGATGGAAAATACCGGAATGGATTTTATTTCTCTTAGACAGAATTTAGATAATTTCGGAATAATTCGGCTGCCCATTGTCAGTTTACTGTCTAAATTTGTGTTTAGAATATGAATTGAAATTCATCTTGGATATTTGGTGATAAATTCTATCTGAATCAAGTGAAAAATGATGCTACTTTCGAATTGTTTGTATAACTTCATATTTCGGTATGGATCAAAGGAGGAAAAACCAGGTCTCTTTTTTTAAATTTGTGCGAAGGAATCTCGCGCTTCATCAGACTTCATGAAGTTAGTTCAAAGTATGTCGTTACTTCTCGTTGATGTGACGACCGGTTGTATAGTTGTCCTTCAACTTGGTCTGTATCAAGTGTATCATACGTATACAAAGACACAAAGTGATTTCTCTTTATTTTGTCGTGTGTGTTTCTCTGTTATGTTCACAAACACTGTTACACTCATCATGTTTCAACTGCTGCAACTCGCGACCCTGTTGCAAACGAATGACTTACGAAAGAAACGCTGACGGTTAACGGACGGCCCGTGATCATGATTCTTGGAATAGAGCGTCCTCTTGGCCGCCAACCCCACGTGGAATGCTGCCTCCCGGTGCAATGAGCATGTTCCCATCATCGAGTTTCAACTACCCGTTTATAAACTCTTTCCTTCTCGCTTGTACATGTTTTATAATGTTGTATACGCGATGCTGCGCTCATCATTGTCAGTGTGCAGGTGTATTTGTGTCTATGTTAATGTTCGGGTTGTGTGGTGGATGGCGGAACACGAGAAAAACTCGCCTCCACTTGGATTATTCATGCGAGTATTACGTTGTCTTGGAGTGCGTCCTCTATACTGATACTCGTGTATGGTCGCGCGAGCAATCGCCCAAGAATCCTGGCGCCGCAACAGGGTCTTTGGCCTTTTCCTTAATCCATGTTAGTGTATTGGTGATATTTATGGGTGTGTTGATGTTTATATGTGGGGGGACAACCCACATTTTATTTCATTTGTTTGAATTGTGAATGGTAAGAGTTGTGAGAATGAATGGAAACAGCGAATGGAGAAGAATTATGAAGATGGATGGGATGAGATGAAGGTTGAGGGTTTTGAAGCGATTATTGAGCTGTAGAGGGTGGTAACATGAATTTTTAGAATTAATATTTGGTTAATTGATGATGATTGTGAGAATTTTAGAATTTTTCAGCATTTTTTAGGAACGGTTTTTTTGTTAAATAATTTACAGATGTGGGCGATTTAAGTTGGATTGTGAAAGGGGATGATGGATTGGATGGGGAATTTACTAATATGATGGTCGATATTCTGAGAAAGTGGTTGATTTAGTCAGATTTTTTCGTAGGACATTTGAATTATTCAGAAGTGCATTTTTCAGAACTGATGAATCATTTATTCTTTCAAGAAAAAAAAATGGAAACAGAAAGTTCAATCAAAATTGCTCAACTTTTGTCAAAATTATCGAATCTCGTTCTAGGTCAGTTCTCGAATAATTTAAAAAAAAAAGACGAATTCTCAAAAAATACAAACTTTTTAAGAAAGATAACACAAAATGTTTGCATATTTTACAAATATTTTTGCTGAATTTCCAATTCACTAAATTTTGCGGTCGATTCTCACTAAATATTATTCTCTTCGTTTACGCGTGTAAATATATAATTACATTTACACATACGTATCAATCAGCAGGTGCGCATGAGGTATAAACAGAGCAACAGAGAAAGATAAATTAAAATTGCACGTTGTATTTTATCGTTCGATTAAGTCACTGGTGAAAGCGAAAGTATTCACTTGGGATGATGTTATATTTGATTTTAATTGGCACAGGACTTTAATCCATAACGTTAGGTAATAATTTATCGCTAGACAGTGAATATTCTCCCACCACTACTCACTAATCTCTCAACAACAATATTACATTGCATAGAAAGTGAGTAATTGATAACATGAACTGTACTGTAAATTTTTTTTTTTCGTTTTTATTCAATGACTCTACTTTCATTAGATCTAAAAATAATTCAATTCAATCGCTTGAATTTTGTGTTGCGACTTTTCATTCGAATATATGATGAATCAAACGATAAATTGAAGTGTTATGATAATTTTTCAATGTTAAAATCACAGTTAAGTGAAAAAATATTTTCAAAACGTCAATTAAGATATTCGAAGCACAATAAATAAATGAATCGGATTTTATTGCATCATTTATATAGAACTGTATTACTTGATTCATTAGAAATTATGCAACGGTAATTTCTTCATTTTTTTTTCTAGAACAATCATTATCTAACTTATATACAATCGATATTTTGATCAAATGTTATAATGTTATACATAGATTGAACTATAGAAAGAATTATTTGTATGGTCATACAATTTTCTCATGAAATGTGGCGCTCGTTAGTGTAGGTAAAGGCGTTGGATTATTGCTACCAAGCAATATATATTGTGGTAAATATTATTTAATGATTGGAGTAGTGGTAAGTTGGACTTTGTGAAAGGTTACATACAATTACCATCGATATTTCTCTCCTATTATAGATTTCTTTATTACAATCTTGTATTTGTATATATTTATCACATTGGTAAGTGTCGATTAGAGTATTATCTGATAGGAATTTTCTTATTGTTGTATATATCGATATGAAATAAATCATAATCTATAATTTATAGCAATGCCAAACGGTAGTTGAGGTCAAAACACACAATGTGAGTCCAGTGGCTTCCTATTATTATTATAATTGACATTCAAATAATAATGTTTGTGGAATATCTTTTTTATTTACTGCTCGAGACTTGCCATACCCTGGTGTTATTTAACAAAGTTCATTCGAAAAATTATATTTTGTATTTGAATGGGGTAGAAATTCATGTTTAAAAAATTGATGATGATTTCCATTTTTGAAACGGTTTCTGAGATGAAGTTGAATCAAGTTCCTCGATTTTTTTTTCATTACATTCGAACACCGATATGATTGAAATTTGGAGAATAGACTGAATCAGGAAAATTTTATAAGAAAAATGATATTTGTAGGTTATTATTTCTCAATATTTTAAATCAAATATTCCTTCTCATGCTATGATCGAATTGTTGAATAAGAACAATTGGCACCCAGTCGTTTCCACATTACCTTCATATGCATACGAGAAATTATTTTTCTAGTCAACAAAATTCTCGTGACTGTGACTAAATTCAAAAGAAAAAATAATTAATTTCACAATTCTCTCTCCAATTGAAACTAAATTACACTTCCTGTTAAATTCCTCACTTTCAACATTCTTTGAATAATTATTAATTTTTTTCTATTGCCAATACTATTCATGCATGTAACTTTTTTTTTAGCTTCGATCATTAATGCCTTTCATTCCTCAAAAGTGTTTATGACACAGATAAAACACTGTACTTATTACACTTGGAAATAATTAATAATATCAATTTACTTAGCATAAAATTCATAGTTTAATTACTGAACATGTTTCCCTGTTTTATCATATTTTAAGTAACATTCTTTGATAAATATCGTGCTTTTAAAATTGTTTGAATAATTCTTTTTTTATTTACGTTACAACACCAATCTCACAATAATTCTTCTTTATTTTCTACTTACGATCATTTATGGCTATGCATTACTCCAAAGAGTTTATTACAAAAATAAAGCACTGCACTTACACGTGCACATGTATTAATGACTTCGTCATTATTGTCATATAAATATATGTGTATTATAAATATATACAGAGAGAATGAGAGACCTCGTGATCCTGAAGTCGACTAACTTGCAATCTCGTCGTTTATTTATTTATCTTCTTTTTTTTTATTTCGCATTTTTTTTTATATATTCCAATGTCCCTCTACATACCAACAACGCGCATTCCTTACGTTCACCAACCGTATCCTGGTAGCAAAGCTGCAATCCCACGTTGTCCACTTCAGTCACGATTCCCAGACTTGTATTTTGTTGCATGAAATGAGAAGTGGATAGATGTGAAAGGGGATGTAAGCAAAAATGCACGGGGGGTGGAAGAAGAGAAATTAAAATTGGCAGCACTTGGCAGTACTTCAAAATATTCATTTATGTAATCTTTGACAAATTTGGCACAACGTTTTCACAATTTTTCTGGAATTTTTTTAGGTAATGTGATGTAGTTGAGTTGTTGAAATTGAAAATTTCATCATTTTACATTTGAATTTTTCATTGAAGCATTATTATTGCAATGATGTCATCAGAATACCATGTCAGTCTAATTTATTGAACAGTTATTCATGAAACATTCTTAGAAACATCACAGCAACTTTGAAAATACAAAAACAGTTCTCATAGACAGTGCTGCGAACTGTTATTCCCACGGCGTCCAACGAATAATTTCGCTACACTGACCACAATCTAACAAAAAAACCATGAAAAATAAATCGTATGCGTATATAAAATAGTAAAATATCAGAGTGTAATACATGTTGGAACATAAAATGTTGGAATACTGTAAAAAAAAAATATTAGAAAACAAATATATAAAAATGCGTATAACACTTTTTCGCTTCCTTATTTGATTGCTTGTCCCGAAAACAAAAATTATTTCTCTATTCCTTCCGCCAGTTTGGGGTTTTTTCTTTTCTTAAATTCATTCACTCGATTTGTTGAATATGAGGAAGTTTCTCATCAAATAATTCTGGGACATTAGACGCTCTCATTAAAATATATTCTCAAACTTGTAATGACAACGTTTATGTATATATATATGCATGTATAAATTTATTATACATATATATATTCACTGAGTATAACGGTAATGTTTTCTAATCTAATGACAAAATCGTTCCGCTCGCTCCACACTCTGTGACCTCGAACTCATTCGGCTCGCTAATGCTATATAAAATATATATTTGTGTAGATATATCCACTCACTTTGTCCCGTAGTTCCGCAACTAATATCCGCCATATTGCCTTTATCCTCAAAGACCTCCCAAGATAAAGGATTATGTTACTTAAAATGAAATGTCATATTTCAAAGCAGTTTGTGTGTTTTTTAAACCGTTAAATTGTCATTGATTCGTGTTGTTAATCTTCTCCATTAAAATATCTTTGCTAAATATTTTGTTTTGCTTTTTATCTCATTTTTGTGTAATGGATTAATCAAGTTTTGAATAGATAAGTCCGATTAATTCATTTCTGTATATTAATTTAAAATGTTTTAATCGTTTATTTTGATGTTCTCAAAATGTTTCTACGTTTCGAAATTTTTTTTTCTTCTTTATTAATGAGTATACAACGCTACAGACGAGCTTTTGATTGGACTTTGTCGGAAAATTTATTTCCAGATTTTTCGGAAATATGAAATTTAACAGAATCTGGATGAATTAAATTGTGTTAATGGCATGAGTTGATGAACAGAAAATGGATAAGTAATTGTGAAATTTCGAATTTCATTTGCGATCATTTATTACATTGTCGAGCTTAATCGTTCAATATTTTTCTTAATCATTTGAGATGAAATGGCAGATCGAGGAAATGATTAATATAAATAAATAAATGTAAAATAAATAGAAGGAAGGAGAAGACACGAGAAAAAATGTAATGACTGATGAGGGGAAACTTGAGACGTGAAGTGGTAGAATGATGAGAAAATTTATTCGTGTTTACATACAGAATCACGTGAAAGTTAATAACATTACCATGTAATATCTGATTCACGTTAAAATTTGCAAACTATAGAATTGGATGAGATTATTTTCACTGCTATGAATATGATTCAAAAACATATTCTCAAGTATTATGATTGAAGATCAGATACAGAATGAGTTATTGTACTTTATTTTTATTCATTGTCTTCTCGTTTTGTGTTATGCTTCTGTCAGACAAGATCAGTTGTTGAATTGCACATTCAAATTTGTGCGTCTTCATCTCATTATTTAATGCAAATGTATAAACGCGATTGATCCTGAGGTATAGAATGCACCATTGGATGATGATCGTCAAACCTGATGACGCTTTATAAGAGAAATGCACGCTGATATATGAAGGTGTGGGTGTTCGTTTTCACTGCCGAGGCCATCACCTTGTGGAAATAAAGTTTTTCTTCTTATTTTCGATAACTTTCACCCTCCCACCACTATCATATATATATACATAATCGTTGAGATATTCTTCGGATCTCTTCTGTGCATGCATCGCATAATTTAAACAGAATGTGTTGAATAAATTTATAAATATTTTCTTATTGTTGATTTCTATGAAATTATGTTCCATTGGGTATTTCGATTTTTATTAAGGTGGATTGGTATCGGGTTCCGAATTGTTGACCAATTTTTTTCTCAAAAGTTGGTGAAATAGTTGGGAAGTGATGAGTAAGTGATGTGACATGGTTGACAAAGATTTTCATTCGGGATAATTGGGGTAATGAAACATGAGTTTTTTTATTTGCAAATGTGATTCTAGTTCCGACGATAGAATAATCGATCATGATTTCTATGGAACTTGTTTGAACTTGATTGGTTCATTGGATCTCTAGTTCTCATGTCAGCCAGGTGAAAAAATAATTTTCAGAACTGAAAGTTCGAAGCTTTTGGGTGATATTTAAAGACCTTGACATGTTTCTGTTGGAAACCTTCATAACCACCCACGTGAGTCTTTCAATTTGTCGAAACACTTCTGCACCCACGTGATTGAAGTCCATAAAGACGTTTGACACATAAAAAATTAATTTCCTTATGGAAAACGTGAACAATTTCCATTCTTTATATCACAGTTTCTTTCTTCATCGAGCGTCCATTCTCAATTACATTTGACAGCTGTTGCACGTGAAATTGAAAATCTTGCCCATTCAAGTATTCACACAAACTAACATCGTATCAATTAAATAATAGTCACAACCCCACGGAAATGAATATGAAAATTGTGGAATCTTCTAATTTTTCACTTCCAAATTATTCTCACCTCTTATCTCTTAAATTTCTACACATAATTTTCACACTATCTCACCCCATCCACATTACATTATTCCCAATCAATAAAT
>JABMBR010004601.1:0-23164 GCA_018881525.1 Meteorus sp. PSUC_FEM 10030008
CCCCCCCACAAAAAGAAACTCTATATACGAAAACCATAAAATCCAATGAATGAATCATCTCACCGTTGAGTTGTCGTTCCGTGTAATACGTTGGATCATCATCGACTCCATAATAATATTCCAATAAATATGGCAGTACAGTCATTTTATGACAAACGCCGCCTTTCAGAGGCGGTATTGCTACTTCGTCCATGGTCTTTTCTGGTCGATGGATTGTCCATGGATGATGTCTGATTTCTTGTAAAGAGAATCTACTCTCAGGTTCTTTTTGTAACATGCCCTCGAGGAGTGAAGCCAACTTTTCTTCAACATCTTCTGGTATAGTATACTCGCCCTTACCAATATTTTCATACAGCTTATAAATATTGTCACCCTCGAATGGATAAAGTCCTGTCGTTATGTTGTATCTATGATTGGAGAATAAATCATTTTATTGCTATGATAAATGAAATAAAATGTTTCGTACAAACAATCAGAAGCGTACAATGTAACACCACAACTCCATATGTCAACTTTGAAACCCGCGAATGTTTCACATCCATTCGCTATTTCGGGAGGTTGAAACGCTGGAGTGCCTTGTCCCATTGTGCATGTGTCATCTTCAGCGAATATATCCAAAGCCTGTATCATAATTTGTGTTATAAAATCAATTTGCCAGCCACAATTTCTATTCATGAATACTTGGATAGTATAAATGTAACCTACCTCTGCCACACCATAATCACTTATTTTCAACGTTCCATCAAGTGTCAACAATAAATTGCCTGGTTTAATATCCTTATGAATAATACCCTTACTATGCAAATATTCCAACCCATCTATCAACTGTGTAAAATATCCGTGCGCTTGACATATAGGAAATTTTTTGCTACTCGTACTCTCCAACATATCCTAGGAATGAATCAGTAAGTGTGTAGAAACGGAAATTAGTCGCAAATTTTGTATAAACATTAGCCACATAATTAGTGGTTTTTCTATTTTATTCAAATATTCTATTAATTTCTATCT
Source organism: Meteorus sp. PSUC_FEM 10030008 (assembly GCA_018881525.1). Lineage (NCBI taxonomy): Eukaryota > Metazoa > Arthropoda > Insecta > Hymenoptera > Braconidae > Meteorus > Meteorus sp. PSUC_FEM 10030008. Next base: position 1,009 of record JABMBR010004601.1, read on the forward strand.
CAATACGAGAAACATTTCATGTGTTACCTGAAGTCCACCAACACAGAACTCCATGACTAAATACATTTTTTCTTTCTCTTCATTGTATAATACATCAATCAGTTCAATTACGTTTTTATGTTTCAATCTCTTCAACAATTGTATTTCCCTGAACGAATTAACGAATTCAATTATATGATTATTTCTATGTCAATTAAACGATTAAAATGGATATAATGAATGTCATGCATTAGTTTTTCTGTTGTATACTAAATGGAAAACAATAAATTGACAGTTGAAAAAATGTTCAAACCTCTGTACATTTTGTTCACCGTTTGGTATCCTTCGAAGTTTTTTCTTTTTCAATATCTTGACAGCTCGCCTGAAGAGTTTTTCTGAATCAAGAACTTCTTTAACTTTACCGTAGCTTCCCTCACCGAGTAAATCTCCCATCACATATTTACCAATCATTTTACATCTCTTTTTCTTTTCCTCATAAATAATTTGGTCCGAATCAACTCGATGAAAGAAATTGTTGATCTCATCCAGATCGTAATTGGCATCATCATTGTTAATCCACTCGCATGATTCAATATCGTCAAATAAACCATTATTTATTTCATCCTCATCTGGATCACATATCGTAATTCTACTGTCCATTTTAACAACACACTTAATTATAATATACAATTACAACTAAATCATAGAAAAGATTGTAATATATTTTAACCTAAAATATAAACCGGCACCACTACTATATATTTGTATATTGGATGTGTTTGTGTATATATTCATATGTGTGATGTTGGGTGAGGTAGGGCGGGTTCTTTTCTCTCGTGCTATCAACGCGGTGTGAGGACCCACGGGATAAAAAAAGATAATTTTAAGCGCTGTGTTCACGTCGCGGCACAGAACTCATTTCAATTCAAACTTTACATTTCATTGGCGCAATTGACTTCTGTACATTCACAAATAAAAGATAACACATCTATTTGCTTTCAATTTCCAACGGTATTTTCCTTATGTTTACAATCATAGTGTTTACATCGTACAAAAACGGTTTCTACAGGTTAGTAACGTGAAGTTTGGCACATGAATACTACAATGGAGAAAGTTCAAATCAAAATATAAATACAAACTTATTGGAATTTATTGGCCCAATGCATTATATCCCTCCTCGTATTCTCATTACATTCATAAATATTTTGTTTGCTTTATAGAAGAAGTTGCTTTTAGAGGTTAATTGTATGACATTGGTAATAAGAACATCAATATGAAAATTATTTCAACGTAAATTATGTAGGATAATTATCCGAATTGGACTATTGACATTATATTTGTACAAATGATAACAATGTAAATGAAAAAAAAACATGCTTACAGTTTAACAGTATAGTATCAAATTATATTTGACAATACTCGTTTAGGTTCTAGAGTTGATTAGTGTCGATGGAGAGTACACCAATAGAAGAGTCACCGATATTGGAACAAATTGACGTCTCAATAAACTCAAAGGCTGATGATTCTCAAGAAGATTTGCAGGAGAGAATTGAAAATATTTCTCACGTCGATGAAGAACAGAAAGAAAAACTGTTGAAGTTACCCATGGCAAGGGTAAGAACACTCGTAAAAATGGATCCAAACGTGACCATGGTGAATCAAGAAGCTCTATTCTTGATCACAAAGTCCACGGTAATTATTAGATAAGTGACTTCACCCTGGTAGATTTCATTCTTGTTTGTACAACTTTTCGGAGAGTCGTACTGGATCTAATCGGTTGATTCTCTTCCAGGAGTTGTTCATCGATTCAGTTGCTAAAGAATCGTACAGATTCACCGTCCAAGCGAAAAAGAAAACAGTCCAGAAAAAGGATTTGGAGCAGGCCATTGATAATATCGACGCACTTGCATTTCTCGAAGGGATGTTGGGACAGTGTACATAATATTACTCCATATATAAAATATTTTTCATAGTAAAACTGGAAACCAGAATAAATGATGTTCTGAGAAGTTCTATTCACTAGTTTTTCTTTAAAAGTACGTCGACTGAGGTACGATTATTAAGCATAACAATAATCTTTTTACAATTGATATATTTCATTGCAGTGGGATCCGGATTGAAGTTTAACTATATTGTTGATTAAGAGGAAACATACACATAATCTTCTCCTCGTGTGAGACTATATCGCCTTTTTGACAAGATTCGGTGTGTAAATGTGTGAACAATTAGTAATTGACAATAATGATTTAAAGCGGGATAAAAAAAAATAATAGAATAATGTTAATGTAAGAATCGAAGGATCACGGATACATTTGCCAACAATGATACGAGTTTGATTTCGCTTCATCAAGAGATCAAAAATGCGCACAAGAAAAATAAGATTTTCTTTTTGATATTATGTTCACTTGCGTCTTGTTTTACGCCGTCGATTCTCATTTTTCGTTGACGCTTGATCTGTCGGAGTGGAAGTAGCAGCTGCGGTAGTATTAGGAGTAGAAGTTGCGTTCGAAGTTCCAGGTTTGTTATGATTATAGAGAGTATTCAGAAAATCTTCAAGATCGGCGTCACTGATGAACAAAGTAAACGTGCATGAGAATACCGATGAATATTGAACATTTATCTTTGCACGAGTTTGATCAAAGAGGAAAAGGTTACGTACGTTGCTGGCGTGTCTGCTGGTTGTCGTTTCTTACCACCACTTCCACCAGATGATGTCTGAGTAGATGGACGTTGACCCAGAACAATTCTGTACTGAACGCTATGTGTATTTGCTCGAAGATGTTTAAGATTACCAGCTTGGCAAGCAGCCCAATCAGTTACGTCGTAAACGGCGCCCTCCATGCAGGCATAGTAGTGCCATAGAAATCCCATTACACGTGATTCGGCCCAAATATCGCCCTGGGAATGGAATAAATTTTACAGTGATGAAAGTTAGCTTCGAGAAGAGAGAATGTGGAGTTGATTCAACAATTTATGTTACCTCTTTTGCACTGTGACGAATTTTACATTGAGCACAAAACCTCGCAGCATAAGATGGTCTTTGAGTCGGTATACGTTTATGTCGTGCACCGCAGTTTGTACATCTTATTGTATTTGCTGCTTGCTCCATTTTACGATGTAATTGTGAAAGCAGATCGCTCAATTCACCCCACGCCGCTTCGACTTGCCGAGTTTGATCAAACGCCTGTCTTCGTTCCTGAAACCGACTTTTTCATTAGAAAAAGAAATTGGTCAGCTGAACAAGTGAATTATAATGAGCTGTGAGTTTACCGGTTCGCCAATTATATCAAAAGCATGGACAAGAATTTTAAATGCTTCTTCGGCACCAGGCTGACTATTTTTGTCAGGATGAACTAAGAATGCTTGACGTTTGTAGTACTTTTTGATATCATCGTCGGAGCACGTGGGTGTTACACCAAGTATACTATATGGATCTTTTCCTTTGCAGGCCAATAAACGTTTCATCGCCTCTTCACCGGTACTGGGTAGCGCAATATTCGTTTCCAATCCACCCTGGATCCAGCTTGTATTCTCTTCTTTTTCTGTTTTTGAAGATTTTTTCATACGTCGCCAGAAGGCAAAACGACTATTACCAAACCAGTTGTCGATTTTCTTGCCTATTGCATTCAAAAATTTGATTTTCGAAAACGCAGACGCAATATAGTTCCATGAGTATTTCATATATAGTATGCTATGAAACCACATACACTTGATAAATTGAATGACAAGATTTGCACTCATACTTACTACATCTGAGATGAGATGTAGTAACCAGTAAAAAATTTTCAAACCAACTTTGCTCCAACGATTCGCATATTTATTCATGTTTTGGAATAAGTCTTTTATGGGAGATTCCTTATTATCACGTTTACGATTTTTCTGCCCCTTTTTTATCTGCTGAACTTTTTCAGCATGCGAACGCTTCAAATTTTTTTCTTTCATTAATTTTTTATCATCTTTATTATTTTTACTACTTGCCTGTTGATTTTTCTCCAACTTTTCTGTGACTGTAACCTGATTCACACCCATTGCACTATTCAAATTGTTATTTATTTGAATTGGTCGTTTTTGAATATTCACTGGTGATTTTACATTGCCGTTCTGTATTTTACTATTATTCAATGTTTCATTTTTCTTCGATATCTTTGTACTTTTACGTTTCTCAAAATGATCAGATCTATGGAAAGCATTGATTTCACTCGATTCGCTTTGTACATCGAGATTGTCCAATGATACCCAACGTCTTGGTAAGTTCGCATTGTTTGTCGTCAACGATTTTTTTGGCAACTGAATTTTGGGCGAGCCATGTTCGTCACTGCCGGACGAATTTTGTCGCTTCAATAAACCTGGTTTATTCTTATTCTTCGAATTTTTACCTGATATCTTTCTAGTAGTTGGATCAGATGATAACTTTGTTGATGGTGTGTTCATTAATAATGACGGCGGCGGCGACTTTGTGAGTACAGCTGAATACGAGGGTCTCATTGGCTTGACTTCTGCAACTATTCGCTGTTTTTTCTGTTGTTGAAGTTCTGGAACGACTTTGGGTAAGTCAACTTGCTCGTTGATATCTAATGTCTTATTAGACGTTGCAGTAACATTCGGTGAACCACCGAAAGGACTATAAGTTCCTGATTGATTGGGCACCCAATTGCCCACAAGATTATCGATAAGCTGTTTACCATTTGTACTTTGATGATTCGGTATATTATTATGCTGAACAGGTATTCGTTGCTCATTGAAAAGTCCATATTCTCGATCTATTATTCCTTGATGATTATTATACGACACTATATTGTTGACACTACATTGTTCAGCAACAATTTGTGAAGCATTACCGTATATAACATTAATATAATTTCCACCACCGACATCAATTGTCCCGATCAAATCATTGTTTTCATTGATCCCTAAATGATTGACAGTTTGTGGTGGAAAATAAATTTGTTCTCCGATATTGTTTGCACTATAAGTTGGTGCCACATCTTGCATATACATTGGCTGAGGTATTGGATTTATTGATGGTGCATTCTGATGTATCGTTTGATTTCGTATCGATGTTGTCATGTAATCACGATCAGGTTGCCGTGAATAGGCATTCAAATTCGATGGAAGTGTTTGTGATGGTCCGAAATGCGCATAATGCCCACTGGAACTTTCTAAATCCGCAGTCATAGCCTCAATTATTTTATCCAATGACATACACTTGAAGTCAGAAGGCGTTTGTTGCCGCTCTGCCATCGCGTTATCAACTTCTGCAACGAAGAAAAAAGTATATACTCTTGTTAAAAACTACCGATTTCATTTCAAATAGATAGAACAGAAATAAGAAGATAATTATCCACATAGTATATCATCGAAACCAATTATCACAACGAATCTATAATGCAAATGTTGAATTGATGAGAGAAAAATGTTTATTGATGAAGGACTCAAAATAATAAGTAACAATTGTGTAACTTCTACCATTAACCGCTATTCTGAATGACAAAAGTGATCACATGTATGAGTGTATGTAGTGCACCATCATATGTTCACATATTTTCTGTAGACCACGTTGACATAACCAAACATTTCCAATGATATATATAAACAAACCAAATTTACAACGTACTGTACGAATGAAGGAGAACAGCGATGAATGGCTTTTGATTCCAGTTATATGATATGAATATTTTTGAAAATTCCTCGTTAATATGGATTCATGGTATTTAATTAGAAATTATAACACACAAAATCAAACAGTGTGGTCATAATAATATTCACATTATTATCGTGTATTTGAACACTGCTCAATTCAACAGACCACTGAAATTCATAAAGCATCTCCAAAATATTTCGCATCAGATATATTTAATGTATAATTGCAAACAATAATGATAGACCAGAATATACATGTCTGTATGGCAATTTCATGAATTCTTAAAGATCATATTATATCAGTTACAAACCATGCGGCTGATGAATAAATGAGCTTATGCAGTCATGGCACTCGAGTAGACATCTACAATTATACAGATTTTTTTTATTGCGGATAAGTATATTCGTTAAATTCCTGATCGCTCCTTCAGAGGCATCGCGCGCTCATAACCACACACTGCTGTGAATAAATTTAACGGAAAGTGTGCGTATATATTTTTTTTTCTTCTCTTTACTGCCCTTACTCTTGATATAATATGTAACGGCGGAGAATAGTGTTATATATTCTCATTCAGTGGAACACACACAACAAAATAAATGCACATATGTTGCAACCGTTTATTGAAACTAAGTTGCATATATATTGTGTATATAATGATAGAAGCACCGTGAGTATGTACATACACATACTACATTATATGTACGTATGTACATGCGTATATGTTTGAAAAGTATGTGTTATTTGGAAGAGAATTAGAAGCGGTACTGTATCCAATTATAATTATAGGTACATATTTTGAGCTGCTACGTGTATTCTAGTATAAATATGTGACATGTTCATTCACATCTATATACTCTATATAGACGCAAAGTCCCAAATTGAATTATATTCTGATATCTCCAGTCGACTAGGACATGATCCAGTCCAAGAAAATGTCCTTGTTATTCGAGAAGTTATGTTATCTTATTGACGAAAAAATAAATTGCATAAAACACTGTTCAGTTTTTCCCATCCAAAAACATATATAAGATGTATTGAATAAATGTTATTCATACGACATTGATTGTTCAAAAAACGGAATGCTTTCATGAAAACGCTAGCGTCATAACACAGATTTTCTATTGGTCGGGGCGGCCATGTTGGCTCATGTAGGAATACGAGTATCGCGCACCAATGAAAAGTTTGTAACTTGAAAATCGAATACACAAATCACATCGACGACGCACACATTCCTATGATTGGGTGAGCACAAGCGCTGATTAGAGTATATGTGGTCTGCTAGACCGAGAGAAGAGAAGGTCGTTCGGTGTCATTCGGGGGTTATTGGCAATTCGGCTGTGAAGTACTCTCAAAAAATTTTCGATCTTTTTTTGTGCCTCTCAATAAAATAAAACAAAAATGCTGCCACGTTTCGTCAAACCAACAATCACAATCGCCCAACAGGGTGCCAAACAATTGTCCACTAGCGCTCAAGTAAGGGATTATTATTATTGTTTTACATAATTATCGAGTTATTACATATTGAATGTTCAACTTGTTTCAGGTTATACCGTATGATTTATTTGCATCTCCCCATATTTTTTTCAACATTTTTCAAATCATCCCGTACGTCTCCATTATTTTCCATTCGGAATCAATGTACGCCAATTAGATTCGATGCATTATGCAACGATACCAAAAACCACATGTTATCTTTCTACGAATAGAAGAAAATAGTTCAAGGTTATCGTATTTAAAGTGAAGATATTTTATGTCTCAATAATTTTTTCAATGAATGAGAAAATTCAAATCCAATTTTTTCATCTCACTAATAATAATGGTCACGTCCAATGAACTTTTTCCCACATGAAATTACCCAAAAAATAATTCTAAGCAAATTTCTGTGGTTTACAATACAGAAAAAAAAGATGATAAATAACGATTTTATATATGATCTCTCTAATTTTTCAATTGCAGCGCAATGGAAAAGTTGCGGTCATGGGTGCTGCCGGTGGTATCGGTCAACCGTTGTCGCTCCTCCTCAAACAATCGCCCTTGGTGACAGAATTATCTCTCTACGATATCGTAAATACGCCAGGAGTTGCTGCCGATCTGTCGCACATTGATACCCATTCAAAAGTGAAGGGTTACACTGGCCCCGAACAACTTAAAGACTCCCTTCGTGGTGCTCAAGTAAGCCCAAACGCCACTCTTCGACCTATTTTTGCGATGCGTGTCTGTAAATTTTATGATAGTCATGGAGACTATTTTCTATAGGTAGTGATAATTCCTGCGGGCGTACCACGAAAACCTGGCATGACTCGTGATGACCTTTTCAACACAAACGCATCAATTGTTCGAGATTTAGCAATAGCAATCGCTGAAGTTGCGCCAAAAGCATTCGTCGCAATCATCTCCAATCCAGTCAACAGCACTGTCCCAATCGCAAGTGAAGTTCTCCAAAAAGCCGGTGTATATGATCCTAACCGGATTTTCGGTGTGACAACATTGGACATTGTTCGATCAAATGCATTCATCGGTGAAGCTAAGGTAATTTATCCGGTTGATATGGAGTTATTTGACATTACAAATCAGACTGAAGAATGTGTATTACGCAACGTTTATAATCATGATAACGTAGATTCTTCACTGTATATAGCTGAGTATGAGTCACATATAGATAAATGTAAAAACATTTTATACCGAATTTGTATTCCCTCAACTATTTGTATCGCACGACATGACTACAGTAACATGTTGTGCATTATAATTACAGAATTTGGATCCACAAAAAGTGTCTGTACCTGTGATCGGGGGTCACAGTGGTATCACAATTATTCCGGTAATATCACAAGCTAAACCGAGTGTATCATTCCCAGATGATCAGCTAAAAGCACTCACCGAACGTATTCAAGAGGCTGGAACTGAGGTTGTTAAAGCTAAAGCTGGAACTGGTTCTGCTACACTCTCAATGGCTTACGCCGGTGCTAGATTTGGTTTCTCTTTACTACGAGCACTTAATGGCGAACAGAATGTCGTTGAGTGTGCTTACGTCAGGTCCAATGTGACAGAAGCCAAGTATTTCTCAACACCGGTTCTTCTTGGCGTAAGCTTCATTATTTGAAGTTTAAATTTATAATATTCTTTTCCACAAATATTTTTATGAGATTTGATCATTTTCGTTTCTTTTTTTTCCAGAAAAATGGAGTCGAGAAAAATTTGGGTTTGGGTAAACTCAGTGCATTCGAGGAGAAGTTACTTCAGGCTGCCATCCCTGAATTGAAGAAGAACATTCAGAAGGGCGAGGACTTTGTCAATAAAAAGTAATGATGAGAACCAAAAAAATGTAAATAAAGATGACAAACAATTGAATAGAATGTTGAAAATGTAATGACTCCATCAAAGTTCACAACGTTTCCAAGCAAAAAATCCATAAAAAAAAAAGAAAAAGTAATTCCTCATTGACATTTCAACACAGAGCGAAAGAGTTCGGCATTTAATGAATGTAGTTTGCATCTAATAATCGTTGAATAAATAATGCAAAGTCAATAAATGGAACGATGGAAACGTCTTGGATAACGAAAATATATTTTATTTCCCTTACATGTGTATTTGTGTCGATCGTATGTCTTTCATTCAATAGTATCGATTTCATTGCGACTTCAAAACAAAAGTTGTTTACACTGCTATGAACATGTCGAGAATGCGTTGTAGAATTGAATGCAGCTATAACCTTGTTTGGTAATGTCAGGCTCAGTGTCCGCACGAAAAGTCGGTGAATAAAGTTATGAAAGCAAATTTAGTTACCCGTAACAACAGTTTCATCGTGGAAAATTGAAGTCTTCACACGGATGTTTTGCGTACCGCGAAGTGATTCTCAATGCGAAGGGCGTACTTTCGTTTTACTTGACCAATTACTTGAATAATCCCGAGATTTTAACTCTCGATATGGAAAGAGACACGCTTAAAAAATCTACATTTTACGCAGTGATCAATGGATCTCCCAGTTCTGATTCAGCCATGATAGCTGACGAAGTGGGACAAGAATGTTGTGATGAAGTTATGAATTCCTCATGTGATGAAATATTTCCTGAGCGTGTGTTGTTCAATGCCAGTAACGAGATTCCTCGTACAGAATCACTGAGTCCCAAATTGATTCCTCGATTTCCAAAATTACGACTAAATTTTGACGTTCCTGATGGCTCAAGTTCTAAAGATACTAACGAAAATGCTCAACATCTCGATAATGAAATCAATCATGAAAATCGTACAAAGTATCCCAACGTATTTTGTCATGCAACACCATCTTGTGAACGATTATACGCAATGAGATCAAACCTAGGAGAGCCTCTGAAAATTGACATTGGCCAGCCAATTCCATTTTTCGTTGGGAATAAATTACGCCACAATAAATCAGCATTTCAAACAAAGCAATTTTATTATACAGACATTTCACGACCGGACAAGTTGCAATCCGATATTGATTTGGGAGTAGATAGCCCATATATGTTCTCGAGCAGTGTATCACCCCCTAATATTACAATCCCTGATTGTGGCAATAAAGTAACAATTAATATGTTTTCCATACTGGAGAATTGTATCAGAGATTTAATTAATTATTACTTCTGCAGAATTTCGAGATAGATCTGTCGATGGATGAATCTTCAAACAATCTCGACAATTCAATGCTAAACGATGCATCATCATTGAAACTTCCATGGTGGAGAATTCCATTAGCCAAATGTTATGAGTTCAGTAATTGGGTGTCGAACATAATATATCAATTAATGAAAACTGTAATGTATCCTTCTGTTTGTTTAACACTTTTTTCGCATTCACTCAATCTCAAAAAAATTCTACGAAATTTATGGTAAAATTTTGTGTATGAACAGAATTTTCACCGATTGTCCAAATCATTTGTTTCAACAACGCCTGATTATGGAACTATGAAATGTACTGAAGAAACGGATCACAATTTAGTCCGAATAACATCGATCATACACGCAGAGAATGAGAGAATATTGTTGGCATTCACAGAGAAATTGAATGACGTAACACAAGAATTAAACAAGGTAATACTGAGTGATGGAACGAATTTTTTTCTGGTTGATGAGCAAAGAAAAATTGTCTTACAGGTTCATCGATTGAATGAGACCACCCTTTCAGTATTGAGGGGTGAACTCGACGTCTTGAAAAATGATACCTCTAGAATTGTTGACACTAGTGGCACTATGACGAAAGATTTGATGGTTTTATCAAAGAAATTAGACGAAACAATCCAAATGAATTCCGTAATTCCATTGCGTCTCAGCGGATCAACACCGACTCTCCAAATTCCGCCACCGCCGCCACCTCCACCACCACCGCTACCGCGATTTTCGCCGACCGTGTCATTACCCATGACCCCAAAATCTGAAAATCGAAATCGATTTTCGCGGACACCGACGCGAAAAAGCTCCACTCCATTGACAGAAAGTCGACCATCAATAACTGTTGAAGATATTCTCAAAGTGAAACTGAAAAAAGCTCCTCAAGCAAATAAGGTAATAATCGCAAGTATAATGCGAAGTTACAATAAATTAATTGATCGATTGGACGCATTGGTTTGTTATTCTTCCCATTTCATGGACTATATTCTTATTTTTCCAGGAGAATGATCCAAAGAATAATTCACAGACTCCACGTGGCCCAGTTGTATCCGTCGACATGTTGCGCAGCGTTAAATTAAAGTCGACCAGACGTAATAGAAACAATGCAGATACGAAAAATATGAGATCACCACATCGTGCAATGAAGGGCCGTGAAACTCAGAGTTTGAGTCTCTCTCCAATTATGACAGGAGCTGTAAGCCCTCTCAGCCGAATTCTTAAGCAGATGGATAATAGGCGGGGATGTAACAAGGCACTAATGAGTCCAACGCACAGTGAAAACGACTTGACAAAAGACAATCAAAAGCAATTTGATGTGGCACGTCCGACTAAATCATCGCTTTCTATTCTCGTGTAGATCACAAAAGAATTTTTATATTGTTTTTTCAGCACATAAATCTATTGCATGGATTTGATTTTGTTCTGTGTTAATGAACAATATTTGTGAGCAAAACAAGTTCAAATTAAATAATGTCACTAAAAGTGCAACTGCAGAAGAGAAAAATTAATTGCGATGCCAGTTGAAGTATAGAGATTTTTTGATCAATTTATTATTTGTTCCTCTTTAGTATCCATTCGGTTGAGGCTTTTACAGTAAAATTAGATAAAATTCAATTTTCTTCATATTTGTGGTTCTGACAATTGTTGTGAAAAGTCAATATAATTAAATTGTTCTCGATCCAAATTGCTGTCATTTAATATTGGTTTTCGACTTTGCTATGATTCTCCCCGACTCCACACAAATTATGTGCAATCTGGATATTTGTAAGAAAGGAAAAAGACATCTTAGGGGGTGAGAATTATATGATACTGATCGATTTTGGTTCATAACCATGGGTATACATTCCTTTCTGGTTGTAGTTTCGTTTTTTCGCAAAGAATACAATGCCCGACGTTCTTCTGCCTCCATCATCTCTTTGATAACCTCAATTTTCTTCTTTTCTATTGCAAAAGTTTAATCTTAATTATTTCATCCAATTTTACTCACAAAAATTCTTAAAACTATATTTTTCTGTTTCTCCTCCAAATTTTTTGTCTTTTACTTCACGAATTATCGATTATTCTTTTTTTCTTCTTTCACTTTATGTGTATTTTATCCCTTATATTCATAACATAATTTTTTCAATATTAATGATATAATACTCGCATGCGGAGAACATCGCATGGTCTGAACACGCTCGAAATAACTAGAAAAAAAAAGTAAAAAAAAATCCAATAGTGTCCTCTCTATTTCCAAAATTATCTTCCAATTAATCTCGCACGTGCATGATGAACATGTCTCCAGTATCTTTTTTTCGCGTATACGTGTTCGTAATTTTTCAAATAAAAACAAAGGCTTCAATTGCAAAATAAAAAAATATATTGAGGCGCCGTCATAATAAAATCAAGAATAATTCTACTTGACTTAATGGTAATATTTATCTATTCAAATCATTTGAGCGAAATACCAAATGAATCATAAAAATCAAATTGATCGAGGGCATTGATTTATAAAGAATCACCATCTCAAAGATTCCTTACAACAAAGTAAAAAAAAACATTTGCCAAATATTCATGTCACCATTGTATATAATCGAAATCGTACTGTTCTTTTGTTGCGCAGGATTCGTAATTGATCGGACGATACCAGATATATGAGGGAAGAGTGAAATCGAGAAACGAGTTCTACAAATGAGAGAAAATAAGACTGTGTGAAAAAGAGAATTAATGTACATGTCAAATTGACAGAGCAATGGCGTAAAAAGTTAGTGAAAAAGAAATCCAGAATACAGAGAGCTGTTTATTCATCTGTTATTATTTCTGTCATACCACAGCTACCGGATACAGTTCACAAAAAGTGGACGTATGCAAACGTACATTCGAAATTACAGGCGTTCTTATGTCATCTCATTATCACTATCATCTTATTTTTGTGTTTATCATCGTTTAATAATTCCGCATTGCTTTTTCCAAACAGTGTGAATACAGAGTTGCAGAAAACATGCCTTACCCTATTAATAAACGCATGTAGTATTTTCAAGATGATTCTTGTCATCATTTTGTCTTGTGAGTAATTTTTTTTATTGACTGACAATATCTGACACATCTTCCATTGCCACGAAATAGTGGAGAAAAATAATAGCGTGTCATTAAAGTGGTGAAATATGGCCTGGCGGCAAATTTTTTCCGAAAGAATTCATTTCCATTTCACAATTATCTCATCATAATAATTTTATTGATTTGCTTTCTCTTATTTCTGACAATGAGATAAATCAGTTCCATTGTGACTTTTACTTTCCTCTTTGACTCTGTATCAATCTAAGTCACGCACATATGCTTTCGCCGACGTGATATAAATTAAATTCCAACCTTAATTTTCGACACAATAATCGAGAGGTAGACGCACACGGTAAAATAAAGGGTGGTTGCTTCATAGCATGTTCTACTGTTTTCATTTCTCGGTTTTTCTCCGATTACAGATGCTAAACTAACGAACACCGAGTAGATTGGATGCTATTTATTGCAATGAGTTTGAGATGCTCGATTCTTTTCATACGATTTGTTTCATCGCAATTTTATATTAAATTTATTTCATCAATCTGCGGTGGTGATTCAGTTTCCATATTTGAATGTGTAAATATTTTTGGCTGTTTTCAATTCCCTTTTCTTCCTATCAACGGATGTACATTATAGGAGTTGAATAATGTAAAGCTCATTAATTGTGTGGGAGGGTGTGTTTAGATGGCAAAAGAAAGTCTGGTACGTCTTTATTCACCAACTTGTGAGTCGCGAGAGGAAACATTTCTCTCTCTATTTGAGCGTTGATAATTCATGAAATTTTGATGAAAGAAAATTATAATTTATCTATATACACACATATATATATGAAAATATATGTGTATTGCATATTGTAGAATTTATTAATATTCCTCAATTCATTGGAGAGCCTGAACAGTCCAAACATAAGTTCGAAAATAGTGATAGAAATTAATATGAATTGTATGTAGAAAAAAAATTCTCTTCCCGAACTATCTATTTAAAAGAAAACGGATAATAGTTCTTGAAAAGTGAATTGGGCAATCGATCTGCATTTCTTGATGGTTAATACATAAGCAGATCACACTATTGAATGCTTGTTCGCGCAAAATCTCACTCCGGCTGTTATAAGTGCATGGATAAAATTTCTTTTTTCTCAATTCTTGATCTCCTCACTGCGTGTAAATGTGTATTTATGTCTTAGGTATATAAGTGTGGATTGACATACCAGTATTCTATGTATACATCTGCATGCAATTTTTTGTCCGATTAAATGTTTCTTCGACGTACAATATTTTACAATTTCACAAAATCAAATTTTCTCTCATTTTTCCGTTTCTTTCTTAATCTTTATTTTGTTATATTTGAGTTGATTATTGGATTTGAATTATGAACATACGCACATTCTTTCACCTCTGGAGAACAAAAAAATCCGGTCTGAAATTCATAGCAATTATCATTATTTTCCAATTTTTTTACGCAATCTCCCTCGAGCAATTAAAATTTTTGGGTTTTCGATATTTACCGTGACCCACCCTCCCTCCTATCGTTCTCTTGAATCGTATTACTTTTTTTTTATTTTATCTTATTTTTTTTGCTTAAGAGTTATTTAAGAGTTTTTCTTGTTGATGTTGTTGTTTATTCAATTTTCTTTTCTTGTGTCTCATTTTGTATGCGCAAATAACACTCACTGAAACTAGAGTTACGATACATCCTGATCGTCCACATCTTGTGTCTGTTCTTTCTGTTCACCTTCGCCTACAAAAGAGAAATTATTGATGTTCAGATAATTATGGAGAACGGGACAGGAAATATACACATGTTGCAATTAATTAGTATAAAACACATACGAAATTGTATCTGTGAATGTTTTTTTATGTGTGTAGCGAACCTTCGGGATTATGGAAAATCAGGTCGTGGAGATGTTAAGAGATGGTTGTTAAGGACGAGCATTGGTGTCATGTGGGATATTATTATCATTTTGTTGAATAGGCTGTTCCGTTTCGGATTCTGAACGTTATGAGGATTAAAATATATTTGCTTCATCTCACAGATCAATCGAATGTATATCAATTTCGATGCTCTCATTTTTTTTTATGAAGACCTACCATCACCCTGCATATCCGAGGTCCATAGAGTGAGGTTGTCCCTGAGAAGTTGCATTATTAACGTGGAATCTTTGTAGCTCTCTTCAGAAAGGGTGTCGAGCTCGGCAATCGCGTCGTCAAATGCGGCCTTCGCCAATCGGCACGCTCTATCTGGACTATTTAATATCTCGTAATAAAATACAGAGAAGTTGAGGGCTAATCCTAAACGAATTGGATGAGTTGGAGGGAGCTCTGTCATTGCGATTTCGCTCGCCTCTTTGTACGCTATTAGAGACTTTTCCGCTGCTTCCTTTCTGTCCGTGCCAATTGCGAATTCTGCAAGATAACGGTGATAGTCGCCTTTCCTGTATAATATTGAAAAATCATTAATGAAAATGTTTTAAAACATTAGAAAATGTCGTTGGACTAGAATTGATGTGCATATTTCGTCACTCTCACATTTTGTAATAGAAGACTTTAGATTCGCCCGTTAAGGCGCAAGGAATCAAATATTTGTCCAAGACATCAAGTATATCTGCACATATGTCCTTCAGTTCTTTTTCAACTTGAGATCTGTATTGGCGAATCATCTCTAGCTTCTCCTCAGCCCCTTTATTCTCCTCTTTCTGTTCAATGCTAGAAATTATTCGCCAGGAAGCCCGCCTCGCTCCAATAACATTTTTATAAGCGACTGAAAGCAAATTCCTCTCTTCAACGGTTAATTCGACTTTCAACGAAGCCACCTTCTTCATCGCCTCCACCATTTCTGTAAATATGAAATGAGCACAAATGAAAAATTCAATTCCACATTAGAAATAATACGCTTCATATTTTGCTTCTCAGCATCCGATAAATGTAGCTGTAGTTCATTCATTCGAATCATAATCAAACATATCAAGAAAAAATCAGTCGACACTTTCATTGTCATTCGAATTGATGGATAGTACTGTGATTGAAAAATAGAGAACGAAATTTATGTAATGAGGCTAAGAATTAGTAAGAAGGTGGTATAGGAACTGGCGTTATACAGGAACAGAGGATGGCGGGTTGCAGATCAATACTTTCCTTCAGCTATGACCTCCCTTCTCGTTCTCCCTGTCTCTCTCTTTTGCGCCGACCCGTTTTCACCCCCTCATTCGGCCCCCACAGGTTTCGAGCGAACACCCTCCGCCGTTTCTCTCCATACCCTCAAATTTAACCAACACCCTCTTAGCTCCCTGCTCCACCCCCTTGTCTACCTCTTTTTTTGCACCTTCTCCAGCCACGATTATATAAAAATATTTTGTGCCCTTCACGCGCGCCATTCTCACATTCTCTTTGCTATTAATAATCCCAACGCTTTTTCCTTTCTGTTTTCCTCTTTTTTTTTGCCTTTTTCATTCTATTGTTTCTGAAGATGCGCTCGAGTAACCGCGAAACGTTAAATACTATGTATTTTTTACTTATTGTGCTGGTTTTTCCCTCTACGTTTTGTTGCAGATGGATATTTTTGTTTTCTTTCTATTTTTTTCCAATATTTTTCCTCTCCTTTTGGCATCTTTTTATTATGACGATAGCCATACTTTTCATACCTATTGAATGAATGGCCAAGTCTAGAGTTCTCTGTTCACTGCAATATGTCGTTACAATATCAGTGTATTGTTGGAAAATCTTAACGGTCAAATCATAAATGCAATAGAGTCGGTATATTTACATGGGGAGTGAACGCCACATGTATCCATTAATAGTAGTGATCCCATGTACATATGCATCCTCATTATTGATATTGATTCTTGCATTGTAACCCACTATTCAACGACGGTTCAAAAAATAATTCCTGGGCAATTCACTCAGTTGACCAATCATATCATCAATTCGTTATTGCCGGCAAAACCATCAAATTTCCAATACAAGATTTAACAAATCATTGCCCCAAGTAATTTTGAAGTTGTGTCAAGAGTCTATGTCACACTGGAAAATTTCCGATGCATATAAAGACAACAGCATACGACAATGGTATTGTCATACCTATATATAAATATATATGGATGTAAAATTTTTCCATGGGGACATGAAAATATCAGGTAGGTGGAAAAATGACAAAGGTCTAAGGCCATCTGCAATTCTTCCCATGGTCGGGATTTCTCAAGGCCGAGGTCAGGCCAAGCCGTATAAACGGAAGTGAGTTGAAGACTGCCATGTGAAAGACAAAAAGAGAGACATAGCAAAAGTGAGAAACCGAGAAGGCGCACTTAACGCTGTACTACTACGTTGTACGTAGTAAAAATCCCCGCTACCGCTTCCCACTGCTTTTGCTTTCAGTGGCAACTCTAGATCGGATTGGGTGTTTCCACATCTTAGGGCTATGCGTCATCAACTTGGGTGAAAAAGGTAACCGAATTGTAAATTGAACTTGAAATAAAGTTATCTATCAGGACTTGGTTGCGGTCGAAGCACGCCTAGCAACGTCGTACCCACGGAACTCGTGTCGATTCTCATGACACGAGAGAGAGAGAGAGAGAGAGAGAGCTAACGACAGAGCAGAAGAGAGAGAAAGCGATAGATAGAGAAGAAAGAACAAGCAAAAGCGAGCAGAGGGAAGAGGAAGAGTGAGAGAGACGGAGAGAGAAAGACGGAGTCCATCAGAAGCCAACACCGAGAACCTTCCACACGCGTGGTGAATTCCTCAAGAAAATAATTCTTTTCTTTCTCCTTTCTCATTCGTTTGTTCCCTCGAGGTTAACAATGACGCATAACGAAATTGACTATTCGATTAGCCGGTATCCGTTTTCCCTTCGTGCATTATGACTGTACCGTCACATTTGACGTTTCTCCAATGCGTTTACTCTTCGTTACTCTCTCGCGTCGTCTCTCTTTTTTTACCACCCTCTCCTACGCCCTCGCTCCTTGTTTTCACTCTATCGTTATTCCTTTCTATATATGACCACCTCACACGCACTCGCATTCGGTATTTCTATCCCCGTCATTCTGATGTTCACCCCGATATATTTTTCTTTTTTTCTCTAATGAACTCTCAGACGCTCCGGCATTTTCATCATCCATCGTCTACCGATCATTTGGGCGTTTTTTTTTATCGATGCTTTTTCCAATATAGACGTTGATGTCGGAATATTAGATGTGTCTGTCTCTCTCTTTGCTGGATGTGGATATGAAATGCTTCACAAAATTTAATCGGTTATTAATCACTAAAACAGGAAGCAGTGGCACACACATATACACAGGATTTAGATTTTGTCGGTCTGTGGATGAGCATGAATTTCGTGCGTCGCATTGGAAAAAATATGAAAGAAAGTTTGATAGTTTCACAGATATCCAGAAATCACGGGGTGCGTCTCTATACCGGACATACTTATTCCAGTAAGATAAATATGTGCTCACCATCGTAGCGCTCCGCCTGCTCGGCAAGCTTCGCCTTGTAGACGTTGTCCTCCCGCTCCGACATCCTCGATGTTGTTTGATTAGAATACGGTGCCGATTAATTAACGAATATAAATTCGGATTAATGCCGGACGACGACGACAAAGACGTACCGGGGTTACGTGGTCGATTTTTAACTACGAACGACTTTTCAACGGACGGCTTGTTCGTACTTGCGCCGCTTGTGAGAGCTCACTGACTCAAGATGGCGGCGCCCGCCAACAATCGAAAGCAGTTCCTGTGACGATGAGAGAGGCGCAGAATCCCACTAATACAAATGTATATAATTTGTATATGTATATATAACCCGTGTATATCAGAGCCTCTACTCTCGTATCGAGCAACACCAACTCTTGTGTATCACTCCGCGCGTCGGTGTGTGACGTCACGTTTTTATCCGGTGAAATGGATGAAGGGGAATGTTGCCAACACCTGCCGAAAATGTGCACGAAATTATTATCAATATAAATATGTAATATTGATTATTTACGATTGCATATCAGAGATTATTGATTGATGCTATTTTTTTCATTATTCATGTCATGGATTTGTAATGTCTAGCAGTATAACCTTATTTTATATTTGAAAAGTTTTTGAAGTTACTGAACATGCACGCGAATATAGTCCAGAATGACAATTGATTGATAAGAAAAAATGAATGCGTTTTGATATACAGATGAAGAGCGAATGTATTAGCACTCACAATGCGCGTAACGATAAATTGTAGTGTGGGTTTGTGGGTATGTCGGTGTGTAAGCCTATGTGTGGTTAAACCTTCGTCTTCCGGGATTGTCGCTGGAAAATCTGTGACGCCGGTTCTGTGGATATAGAAAATAGGGCGAGAATTTCTGTCGCGCGCGCGACGTATTTCTGGAGAAACCCTCAAATTTTATTGGATGATACCATTATCCTATGAAATTCAATTTTCGCCGGACATGTTGGAACCGCGGTGATTCAAACCGGCGTGTTTAAAATTTTTATTATTAGAGAAAGTGTTCGGAATCAATGGAAGGTATGCAATTGAAAGGCCAGGTAGTGTTTTCTCTATTCCAATAAATCTTCAGAAGATGCGAATATGTGTCCTGCGTGTGGACATCACAGCCTACTGTCATTATTTTATTAATGAAATTTTTCTACTATCATGTCAATTATCATACTTAAAATATTTCATGCGACGAAAATTGCGATGCTGCATATGGTAAAATATTGATTTTTTCCAAGTCGATTTTCACATATAGTACGTTGAAAGATTGACACTCAAAATATTTGACAAACTACTGAACTCGTTTCCTTTTTCTGTTGGGAGCATTGATCTATTCTCAAGAAGCATCTGACAAGCTCGTCAATTTGAATCGATCTACTACACCATTTTATTTCTTTTTGTTCCAGCGTGTCAAGTACAATCAATCGAAATAACTCAGTAAATGGAGACGTGGTCCGCAGTGATGAATGTGTTTATTAATTTTTCGTTTATTTCCAAAGCATCAAATTGCATCTAATTATTTTTCTGGCGCGGAATACATTGATTCTATTAACAAACTAGTAACCATATAATTGTCCCCACAAGACTTTGTCTCTTTGTTTCAACAAGTGTGACATAAAAAATCATATAGCTCGTTGTTTACTGTCTTTCTTGTATATAAAATGTACATATTGAGTGAATGTTCGAATTTACTGACACAACAAGTGAATTATTCCCCCTAATTTCTATATAATAGAATTATTATCATCTTTCATGGACGATAGGCAGGAGAGTCTGAGAAATTTGGAAAAGGCCATGATGAATTTTTTAGTTGTGAAGTACTGGCAGAGTACTTGATCGGACATTGAGTGTTACAAATAAAATTCTATATCGTTTTCATGTGTCATCTGGAATAAACAATTACTACATTTATGCTCACAAAAATCATCATATTCCCCACATTTTCTTAATGGCCATTAAAAAGATACAACATGAAGCTATTTCATAATCTATCATTATTATTATTCCATATCGTTTTCTTACAATTTATATAGCCAATCGGCATTGCAAAAAAAGTTAGGAATGAAATAATAACGTTGTGATGTCGATATCTCATCGGAATGAAGAACGATAGGCACTTATGAAAGAATAAACGAAAATGTTCTTCGTTTTTATAGATTGGAGAATAAACAGCTACAAAAATTTCCACAAATACTTCGCCTTTTTCCCCTTAGCACTTCTAGATAATCATTGCAGATTCAATGATGAAGAGAATGACTCTGTTTTTATTGTACTTGAAATATTATTCTGCAGGAGAGCAGCGATGTGGACGTTTGCAAAATTGTTCTTCGATTGTATAATTGAAATTGAAATAACAATCCTATGCGTTTTTGCATTAAAACAATTTCATCGTAGTAAATTGACATTCTAATTGCATGAGTGAGATATGCTAGATAAGCATCAATATTTGAGACGAATTCAAATGTTATAAATAATATTTGATAGCTACTTTCTTTTACTTTTCCAATATTTAATACAATTAATTCAAATAATTCCATTAACCATTATATATCTTTCATCAAATAATTTGTATTCATATTTTGTATACGGATAATATATTTTTTCTTTCTGTTAGTGGTTGTTCGACTATTAAAAATTATAGTACAGCCTGGAACTTAATATGAACATTTATTGAGTTTAGTTTGAATCATTTCACGGCAGATCGTAGATCGCTCATATTTACGCAGCTGTGATGGTTCGCAGCATGATTTCTCTTGAGCGTGTATTAGTCTGTATGTGTCTTACGTGTATCCTTGAATGAACAATGATCAGAGCCTCCGAATAATTTACCTGTCCACCAACTTTACGAGAATAAAATAACAGATCATTTGCTACGTCGTTGATATGTATACAAAAGCCGATGATTCCATTACAATATACTATCTATACATATATGCGCATCAACGATTGGTTTCAGTGGACAAATAAACTGTGAGAAGTAAAATCTTATTGAATATGGTGTATATGAAGGCGATGTTGAGCCTCGTTCGATTTAATACATTTGGAAGCTCGTATGGCCTGTTTCCAGTTTCAATATATTACTTTTTCTCCGTTCCTAATTTATTTTTTAGTCCGTTGTCGTATATATTTGTATTTCCATACATGGTTCTTAGCGCTGAATGTTTTGAAAATATTTATACATAAAATTCTTGAATTGATGGAGTAAACAAAACCTGAACACTGAGAGCTATGTATGCATTTTGTTTTTTCAAAAAAATTGAATTACATATTGAATTGTATAAATAAAGTATTGATAACTGTCCAGGTAATCGATGCAAATCTCGTTATATGACAGAACAGAGAAGAAAAAAAATATATATATATACAAGTTTTCACCATCATTTATGTATATATATATATATATATA
>JABMBR010004602.1:0-23121 GCA_018881525.1 Meteorus sp. PSUC_FEM 10030008
AGATGCGTTTTTTTCAATAGACAATTTGTGTGTGTGTGTTTGTGTGTGTGTGTGTGTGTGTGTGTGTGTGTGTGTGTGTGTGTGTGTGTGTGTGTTCAATATATGCATTCATTTGTTCTTGTTGCGAGGGGGGTTCTATTGAAAATTATTCGTGATTGATGAGAACATAGCCATGAAGTAATTATGGGGATGATGATGATAATGATAACGTGAAGAGAAATAGCGATATGAGGAGAGAGAAACTCGACAGTTGAGTGTGTGGAGTTTGTTGACACATATTTGAAATTTTTGGATATTTTTCTATGAGATGTGAGTGTGTGCGATGGGAGTAGGAGTTTTAGGAGGAGGCGCAAAATTGCCAGGAGGAAGAATGAATGGTGAAATGAAATGACGAAAATGGTTGTTAGTTGGGTTCGTATGAGTGTTGATCACACATACGTGAGATGTTCGATGTTTTTGAATTCAAAATGATTTTTTATGTGTAATAGTTGATAAATGTATCGGATATCTGGGAGTTGGAAAAATTCACAGTTGAGGTATCAAATCGTAACAATCATCCGGTTGAAGATGATTTGAACATTGAGAAAAGTAAAATGAATCTCGTCGAGAAATCATTGGTGTACATCTTAATCGAATCAATTAATCGGTTAAATGTGAGATTTGTAGGAAAATTCTAGGAATTATCGAAGTGAAAGAAAAAAAAACTACAATTTTGTAATCGTGTTTGTACTAAACACATTGAGAAATTTACATGAGAGTGTTAAAAATATTTGGAAAATTTTAACGTAACGTTCGATTAGTTACATGATGATGGTGTATGCATTTCATTTTTTCAATCTCTTTTTTCCAGTTTAATCTGTAATGCTCTATATTGAAAACAATATCATGTATTCATAAATATATTTACATTTTTTTGTTTATCTTCAGCGATTTTGCGCTTCATTTCTGGCTCGTGGCATTAATTAATTTTAGAGATGTGTTACGCGTTGACCGGGTGCGAGTAGACGTGATCGTTAGTTCGGGTGTATTATCGTCCAATTCCAGGCCATGTATGCACGATTCACGATTATATCGATTCTGTTAATCCAAGCATGAGGATTTCCCGTGCGATTTTTTATTTTTCCATTTATGTTTTGTTTTTTTTTCTCCTCAGTTTCGTTGCTGTGCAGTTACTGGGAAATAATGACATTATCGTCATCTCTTGTTTTTCTTGAGTTCACACATACAAATTTCATATATTCAATGGCTACTCAACAGTTCATGAACGTTAAAAAGAGGTGCCAAAAAATTGTATCAATGAGAAAGACATTTAGGTGCAACAACACGATAATGGTTATGAATTGGTAGGACAAACTGAACTGGTTACGTTGCCTCGAGAAACTGTCACACCATCGACTCCAATTCCTACATAGTGACGCAACATTACTTGATTCGTTCGCATGATATCGTTAATTTTTGGTTTTGTCACCTACTTTTCTCATTCGTGTAGCTGTGATGAGTGCACAAACTGAATTCATGGCGAATCGCATCTGAAAATCAGACTTGTTAATAATTCTTCCCTCTCACTTCATTCGTATATATAAATTTTACCCTTGAGTTGCCCACACACATTTGAATCGAGAACTTCGGCCATTGAGGACGGAGCATTTTATTCAATCAATTCTCTAGGCGCTCATAATTGCATTTTATCAAACAATTACTACTTTGGGTTGTAGAAGAAGCACTTTTCGGATTTATGAAGCGCAAAATATTCATTAAAGCGACTCTCTCGTTATTCGACCTTAGAACCTTTTATTATATTCAACGTTATTATTACTGTTATCACCTACTTTTGTTAACGAGTCTGGTGAACTATTTCGTATCTTCATGAGCATAGAACTTCGGACAATTTTGATGATAAACAGGCCTGCATATTCGTATTATATTTTTTTTGCATTACGCAGATGGATTCGTGAAATTCGGATGGTACCCCAAATTATTTTTCGCCGAATGTGTTTTTTTTTCATAATTTTCTTCATCATTTTTCATGCTCGCAATTTGGAACAAAAATTGAATGGGTAATGAAATTCTCCCAGTCTTGTTATTCATTTCTCCTCTCTTTTCCTCCCCCTCTCTTTCTCTCTCTCACTCTCTTCGAACACCCAAATTTATTTATTCCATTCTATATCACTCTGGTTTTTCTTCTCGTGTGTCGTGTCACACGTAAATTAAACTTTTTCGTTTTCTCAATTCACAACACTCTTTTTCTCTTGCTTCTTCTCATTCTGATTCGTTGGTTTTCTCCATGTACAGTAGTCCTTTGGAAATAAATCTAGTGAAACCGTGAAGATCGTAGTCGCTGCCACTTCTTTTATTTCATTCTCCTTCTCGTCTTTTTCTTCCATTTCTTTTATTCATCCGTTTTTGCAGAATTTTTCTTTCATTTCTTTATCTTGTGTGTGCGCGTGATTCTTTTTCATTCCGCCCAAATCGTCCAAGCGAGCGATAATAAAATAATTCTCCAGCACACACAATGGAGAGAATGTTGGGTGAGGAAGTGTAATGGTATAATTCAAAGTGGTTGAGGAAAAGAAAAAAAGGGATGGTTACGGTAGCTGGAAGAGTTTGAGAAATACAGCAAAGTTTTCCGTATGCTCTTTTCCATTGCAGTGTCAGTTCAACGGTGGAAAAATAGTATTATGCAATGTAAACAGATATGTTATTTTTCATAATATTTTTTTCATAGGAATATATGATTGCGCAATGCATGAATACGATCAAATTGCAAAGTATATTCAGCAATGACTCTTCATCGATTGAAACCAGTTATTGTAGAATTCATTTATGAATTATCTATATTTATCATATCATCAAACTGCATTTGCAATTGATTGATCATTCAAACTTTCACAACAATTTCGATGATTAAGGTGATTACCCCCATAGACCATCACAGATCACCGCCACGCATCTTCGTACAGATTTATCCGAATTTCAACCCGTCCAACACTAAAAAATTATATTTCTACTGACCCACCTCATTACATAATAGCCGGAATAAATTGAGTGAAAAGCTCGATAATTTCGTACTCGAAAAAAAAATTTTAGTTTTCGTTCTTCTGAGAGGTTTAATTCGAAATGAATCGGTTTTTTTTCTCTCAAACCTTCTAATAACTCTTCAATTGTGAAGGAGTGCGACAAAGAAGTTACGCGGATACTTCTCGCGCGTTGGGATAGGATAAACATTGGGGGTGACTTGAGTAGTAGAGAGGAAAAGAAAGAGTGGGAACAGCAACAGAGGCAGAAGTAGTACTGCTACGGTGCTGTATACATGAGTAAGAGAGTGAGAGAGTTCGAGGAGGGTTAAAGTAGATGAGCGGCAGAGGGTTGGTTGTGCTAATGCACTTCCTTCCTGTCTAGAGTTTGTAACGACTGCACGCTAAAAAGCCTTCGCACCCTGTACACTGTAGGAAGAAAAAAGAGAGCACCACTCTTTTAAATCTATTTACCCTTATTTTAACTCTCTTCTGTATGTGGTCGATTCCACCCACTCCTGCATTCATATTTCAGTTTATTTATTCACCATTTCTTCATCCGCCTCGTGAAAAATAATGAATTGCACAACATTTCCATCCCATTATATTCCACTCAATCATATAATAATCAGCTTGATTCATGAATGCAAATGAAAAGCTTCTTGTGTTCGTTTTTTGTTATTCTTCTTCATGTTTCATCAATGACATTCTAGATTGGCTGTTCG
Organism: Meteorus sp. PSUC_FEM 10030008; assembly: GCA_018881525.1. Taxonomy (NCBI): domain Eukaryota; kingdom Metazoa; phylum Arthropoda; class Insecta; order Hymenoptera; family Braconidae; genus Meteorus; species Meteorus sp. PSUC_FEM 10030008. The sequence continues at coordinate 3,740 of JABMBR010004602.1, forward strand.
ATATTACAATTCAGTAAACAGATAGTTTTAACTCTATTATTGTCGATAATAATTGAAAAATATCGAGTCTCTTCTCGATTTTAATATTCGCTTTATAATTTCATTTTTTCATGAAATAATCCAATGTTGAAAGCATTCTCTGGTTACAGTTATACAATTTGTTGGTATTGTTGAATAATTTTACGATATGGAGTGTGACATGAAACGACAGAATTGACCAGTTTTAAATTAAAAATCAGAAATGAATTGCAAATGTTCATGAATATCGTGCGGTTAAGTGAAAAAACCCTTTGTGCTTCACCAAAAATTTAATATTACGTATGAGACTGAGGCGATACTTGAAAAATCTCGGTAATCCTTTTGATGGTACATCATGACCGTTGAGATTTTTGTTTTTTCTCTTCTATGTTTTTATTTCTGTACCATATTTGTGTTATACCGTGTATGATCCTAGGCTGTTTCATCTCTAATACCGTATGTTTGTTCCCCCTATATTGCCACAGAATACGCATATATCTTCCGGATCTTTATTTACGAGGGTTAGTGTGAGATAACGTCGTGATACACATATATCTTCAGAAGGGTTTTCACATATATAACGCGCATATATATACATACAAAGAGGAATCATCTCAAAATACACCGTTTAGTATGTCGTCGACATGTATATAAACATTGTAGGTTGAGGATGTAACGTAAAAGCGAGAAAGGGTGATGTAGAAATGGGCGGAACATGGCGTGTGTTGGTTGTGACGACAGCGTTGCGTTTCGCAAAGGATTTTGAGACACATTCAGTGGATGTATGTGTGCACCAGATGTGTATCTTGACTATCTTCGGTGGTGTTTGGTGAACAGGATGAAGAGCTAAAATACGCACGGAAATATTCGTATTCACCTTTATGGAATTCATTCAAACAGATTGATAAATCATCACTAACATATTCGACTTGTTATAGTTCTTTGATGCGAGGATATTGATTATGCTCATTTGCTTTTTAAATAGAATGCATTTCGATACCATGCGGAATTAATTCTGTCAATCAATGTAAATAAAAATGTATAAAGAAAGAAAATTGACAGGAAATGGGACATTTATTATTACCCCAGGGAACGAATTCTTGTGAACGATATGAGTTATAGGAAATTCGAAGTAGTTAGCATTCAGAAAGTTTTAATGAAAATGTTGATAATTATTCGTATGGGATGCTGCTTAAATGGAAACATGAATGAAGATTTTTCTCGAGAATTTCAGTGAATGATTCTGGCGCAATGATTGGTGATAGAAAATTATGCAACAGGGGCTTCATTGGTTGATGTGATTGCTGCTTTCGATAACGAACATGAATAAATAGACTGTAACAAAGTTTATGAAGGGAAAATCATACCCATGTCATGTAGTGAGTGGAATGCCCAGAACGTTATGTTCACATAGTTGAAAATAAATTGGATTGAAATTGTCCAATTAGACACTCGTTAAATACTGTGAGACTCGAAATGATGGCTTAAAATCGTGCGCTTTTGTGAAATATATGATTGCAATGTCAATGTGACAATGGTGAATTGAAAAACTGAAATTCACAGCTCGGAACTAATACACGCAATTTTGAAATGGTGTCAAATGCAATCATGTGATAAAATTCAATGCAATAATCTTGGTTTTTTTTCCACTGATTCTTGTGTCGGTATAGTTGGAACCCATTACGGTACTACTTGTGTACTTTGAGTAGTGATGTAATAGTTTGTCGAGAAGCAGAAAAAACTATGCAAACGTCCACTCACAATGAATTGGACAAGAATTAATAGTACACAATTATGTTTGAAGAGTTCTAGATAAATGACATTTATCGATAATTGACTAGACAAACTGAAGTTTTGTTTTTGTTCGGGAGCCTTGGAAATATAGTGCGTCAATTAGTTGATGTCCGTGATATTGAAAGATTTTTTTTTTCTTCTTGAATCGTTACAGTGATGAATATTTTCATTCGTTCACATGCAACGAGTTTTTATAAATTCATCCAATCCGAATTGAACAAAATTGAAGCAAAGAAATGTCGATAGAAGTAAAATTTTTTTCAGTTTTTATCTTCAATCAAGTACTGGTGTTCAATAATTTCATTCATGAAACTAGACAATTGAAATTGTGGAGAGGTACAATCAAGCAAGATGCCACAATAGAATGTAAAAATTTATACTGAACGATGCCATATTTCATGCACGAGGTCTGATCCAAAATTGTATATGCAGACACCACCATGCCCCGAAAAGCAAAATAAACCTATAATATATTAATATTAATTTGGAGTTTGATAAATTTCCTGGAGAGATTGGTCGTGGCTGTCATTTCTTATCTACAAAAGCCACCTTACACAGCGCCTGCATAAATGCATTCTAACCGTCTGTCGTGTTCAGATGCAGACGTTGTCCAACACTCAACGCTCAACGAACTACAATGCGTTTATATAGATGAAGAAGATGGCAGCAGAGGGAATGGAGTATTGGAGAATGTTGAATGAGAATATACCAAACCACGGCTGCCAGTCGACGAGGATATAGTATAGAGGGAAACGAAGAATACAAATGAGACTCGAGGGTTGGAACAAAAAAAAAGTAAAATGATACTCAAGTGCGCGGAAGAGAGAACAAAAATGAGTCAGGGATGGAGATGGTTGATGCAACCTGTGGGGAAACGAATAAAAGGAAGAAAAAAAATCGAGACAAGGTGGAAAAAATAAAACCACGCGGCGGCATTGTTTAATAAACATAATTTGCACTATCGTCCCAGTGCAACCCCGTAAATTGCAGCTGGACCTCATGAGAAAGGAGGAGAGAGTGGAAGAGGGGGAGAGTGTGTATAGAGGATGATTTGAAGGGATGGTTGCGGTGGTTAGAGGTGGAGAAATGGAAAACAGTGGTGGAGCATGTCTATATATACGAGGCGAGAGTTCTCCACATTTGAATATTTTTAATATGCAGCGCACGAGGTCAACTAACTAACCCCATACACTATACAGGATCTTCCTTCTTCCCTTCGCTGCTCACGAGTCCTTATAGTTGTTCATTATAGTTGTTCCTTTCCCTCCACCGTCTCTCAGCTTCCTCACTCTGCAAGCAATAGTTTTTTTTTTCCGTTCCGCATGCGCTTGTTACTCCACCCGTCATCGGTAATTAACTTTGTCACTTTGTTGTTTTATTTTTCTTCATAAATTTCACCATTATTTTTCTTTTCCATGTAATTTATCGGATGCTATACAAATTGAGAGAGGAAGAAGAAATTTCACATAATTCAACTACTCGATCATATCATTATCACATACAGTAATTACTTCGGAAAAATTTTATGCGTTCATCGATATCCGTTAAGTTGAAATAGAAAGTTTGAGTAATGGGAAATTGATGAAATGAATGAACAGTTGAGTAGACGGGAAAATGGTAGATAGAAAATTTCATTACGTAAAAACTAGGTAATGAGAAATGTCGACATAGACATAGTCGGATGACTTTATCACGTAGATTTAAAAGAATTATATATCAAGGGTGGTTTCGTAGAGGAAGAGAGGTGGCAGAATGGAAAGTGGTAAGAAGAAAAGAGGAATGTATGTATATACATACAAAGATATATATATTTTTTTTTGCCGTCCGGCCGAGGGCACGAGGGAATTCATTAAGGTATGAATAATGCGTCTACGATGCCAAGGCCGCCTACGAGAGCAGAGAGCGACAGGGGCTGCACGACGTGCATGCCTTTGGGCATAGTGGAGGCATGGGTGGGCTAAAATTAAAGGGAATCCGCCCCCACTGAGGGAATACGACGCAGAACGTTCAATGTTATATACTTTGTGGTTGTGTCATCTAGGCTATGTGAAGACGGAGGAAAGTTGATTGCATAAATTCAAAGAACTTCTCGTATAATTCATTTCGTTTTCATTTTTCTCTCTGTACAATTCAATTTATTTAAACAATTTCATGTTCCTTTTCTATTCATAGAATCGAATTTCGGGACATTGTTCATCAATAATGAGACAATTTGATGACATGAATTAATTCGATGTATTGAGACGCTTGGAGGAAAAATGTTTTATTTCTACTGTTGAGAGTTAATGAAATCTTCAATTTCATGGGACGATGGCGAGAGTTTTCGAGAATTTGAAATCTTATTCTTCGATGAATAAATAGAAGTGAGGTAGAAGAAGAGAAGAGTGGGTTGAAATCAATAACATCATTCAACAGTCAACAACTGTGGTGGATCTTGTGATCTACGTGCAGTAGGATGTAAAAATTGATCGGATGTAGGGAGTACGAAATATAGAAATGGTTTGCAATTATCATAGGTCTCTTCAGAATTTTTTACTTCAAAAATCTTTGAGTGATATTCCTCGGTTGTACCAATTTTTTGATGGAGCCACGTGAAAATTCTCACGCGTGCGAATCCGTTCATCAACGGTCATCAACGGTTCATCTATCAGTAACGCAGTCATGTGAGAATCATCATTGCTCTATAATTGTTGATATTTCCGTTTGTATAGAGATAGTGAATGGAATGTATACAGGGTTTATCACATATTTGTGTATTTGTTGGTTGTCTTACACAAATGCAAGTTTAGATTGGTTGAGAAGTGTAATATTGACAAAAGAGAACATGCCCTCGAGCAAGTCTGTATTCGTGCACGTAGTCAGCAATTGAAAAAAAATAAGGAAAATAAACATTTTACCGAGGACAATGGAATCAGATGCATCAATGTTTGATAATTTAATTCTGTCTCTTGGGTTCTCGTGAAATAGTTTACATCTTTGTATGACTGGATTAATTATAAATGATGAATTGTATTCACGAGTTCCATCGGTGTCTGATTATTAAAATATCATCGTATGAAATAATTCGAGAATGCAGAATTTTCACAGGGCAGAAGGGCCATTCTGTCTCCGTCTATATCTAGACCCAGTACCACTATATGCTTCCTTTATGCGAAAAAGAAGATGGAGGAAATAAAATGGAGTGAATACACAACAGACACGTTTCTCGTTCTGCTGGTATATATACAGATGCCTTCCTTTCAACATCGAGTATGTAAATCGAATCGAGCCTCCACACTGCCTTCCGCCTCCCATCCATTTTACATTTTATTTTTTATTTATTCATTTGCCTTTTTCTTATTTTCTTTACTTAACCCGATCTTCTTTTTTTCCCGTTGCATCACTATGTGTCTTACTCTCTACTGCTTCTTTGAATTCAAACTTCAAATATTTATTTATTTCTAATTCATTTGACTGTTGCCTTCTTCACGTCGCTCTCATTCAACCATGACGTGAAAATAAAAATAAAGAAACCTGGAGAGGAAAAAGATCAAATGTTAACGGTTCGCAGACCAATGCATCCTCTATCGTAAGACAAGACAAGCATGCATCGGAGGAGTTGAGACACCGGTAAAAAATAAGATACAGAAAGAGATGTTGTCGGGATTGTAAAGATAAATTTTGATGCGATTAAACCGGCAAATTGAACATTTGCTTAAGTAATCTCTTAGTCAGGTGTTATGAATAAAATATTTTGATATCAACAATCGAATTTCATTTGGGTGTTTGGTAATCAAACTGAAATTCGTGTTGATTGTAAATCAACGATGGGTTCGAATTCAGCAAGAGTAATATAAAAAACCGAAATGGCTCATTGCATGTACGAGAATGAACGTGTATTGTATCTGTAAAAATTATTGAATTATAGAATGAAAACTATGTTTGATCGTAGGAATTGTTCATATTGGAATGTACTGTCTATTTCTGGTTGGTATGGTTATGTAAGAAGTTATGAGTGATATGACTCAAATACAAAATCCAATATAGTGTTACATCAATTCGAAATGTTACAGAATTTTTTCAACTGGGCTATATATCAGTAATGAGGAAGTACTGAAAAAAAATTTCAACATTTCTTTTTCATTCATAAATGTTCTCTTAAAAAAAGATACGTGAAAGTTCACTAGATCCCAACTCATTCGTTTATTGAGAGAATTCACTACATATTTTATAATTTAATGCAGGCTGGTGACGTGAGTGGGATTCTTGAACATATTCGATATTTCCACAAATTATAAAATGTGGGAGGTTAAAATAGAAGTGAGACAGCGAACTCTGAAAAAATCATGTCTATAGCTTGGAGTTTGATCTGTCCTTTTTTATAATAATCATCTTCGTGCAACGATTTATTTCCATTCTCCGTCATTGTATGCAGTTGAAAGAGTGACAGGTCATAGATATGATGGAAAAATGGGTAATGAGAATAGATGGCAATGTAGAAGAAGACTAGTAAGACGATCCATCGGAATAAATACCGATGGAGGAACTTTAGAAAGTCGGTGAGCGAACTTGGCCAAGGTTGACAAGTTGCATCGTTGTGTTATGTATACCCACACGGGATACACATATAACTATATCATGCGTGTACATTCGATACGAGCTATGTGAGAATGATTGTTGTTAGGAATAGTGGAGTGAATTCCATAAAGTGTAGCTTGTTTATGACTGAGCGATTTGGGTTGCATACGGAAAACCAAATTTTATCCTGTTTCCGACTATCTTAATATGGCAATTTCCACACGATGGTATTTTAGTATCCCAATGAACTCAATTGCGTTCACAATGAATCAATAATTTTTTGAAGTGAAGTGTTCGGTTAGATTAATTGGAAAATTTCGTTTGTCGTCATTGAATTCTTTACCTAATCGAGTTTTTGGTAATTTTCATAGATATAGTTTGTGCACACATTCGTATTTGAATCATTTGGTTCTTTCAAATTATGAATCTGATTCTATTTAATAAGCTATGGATACAAAAAGTTTTATGGGAGCGTTGTTTGAAGAGAAAAAATCGAATCAGGAATGCGGAGTTATACGAGAAAAACGAAATTTTAATGCTCAATTATGAGATTATCAAGTAAATTACCTCTCATTTATCGAAATCAATTGAACCATACACAGAATATGTTTCCGAATGACGATATTCGTAGAGGCGAACATAATTCTACTCCATTTAGTGATATGTTTGGAATCAGGCTGGAATAACAGTTATTCCAATGATGCATGATTGGCTTCAAGAAAGCACCGTAAACTTCATGTTTGCAAAAAGAATGAAATTTTCTAATCGATTGTGATCAACAGAATGGGCGCACCAATATCTCCATGAAACATCTCGAAATAAACTGACATGTCGATCTTTTTTGCGAACTTGTTTGGAGAGGTTGCGGGAACGTGTGAGAGGAACTGACAACGAGAAATGGTCAGTGAGTAAAGATGAACTCATACTTGTGGAAAAAACAAGAAAAGATAAAAACCGACATGAGACTAAGAAAAAGAGAAAGAAAATAATATAAACAGTGGGACGTTCCATTTCACTCCTTGAGACACGATCAGACAACGGAAGATTGAGAATACGAAAGAGACGAACAAATTTGCGATGGAAATCGATAGTTTGCCTGTGTCTTTTACGAATTTCTTGCAATCGCTCGTTGAACTCTCCAAAGCCTTTATTCTTACCACCCTATCGACTGCCAACAACCCTCCTCTTGCTGCCTCAATGCACACAGAGTCCGAAAAAGGAGGTTGCTTCTTCCTTCCTTGATGCTTTATACTACTCCAGACTCGATCCATAACGGTTCTTACTCTCTGAGCCCTGATGAGGCAAAAGTACTTCGCTTCGCCTCAGGGTTATCCATCAAACGAACACGATTCGACTCTGGCCTCTTCAGCCGTGTTGCTCATCGAAAACTTCCCGATGGAAAACTCTTTACGATCGAGAAAAGGAGAAAAAAGAGGAATTGAGAAAAAAAGCATATAATAAAACTAATCAAACGTGAAAGAAAATCTATATATACACATTTGAAAAATACATACGTTGCATATACGAGAGTGCATTTACGATCTCATTTCTTACGTTTCAATGTGTTTTTTCTTATCTTTCATGAAAAAATAATCGTAGAAAAAAAGTCAGACACGAGAGAAACGAATTGTACCAATTTGTAGGAGTTCATCTCCATTGGAATCCATTTGCTATGACTCTATGAGTAGTTCACTCTCTCGCTCATGATATTTGCTCCTACACATTTGATTGAACGATCCATTTTGTATAACTCCAGTCCGAACATTTTCATGTAATAATAAAAATACAAAAATCATTTTAAAATGGACATTGCGATAGAGAGTTTTTTTTTGCGGTGTAGAAGAAGATTCAATTCAAATTACTATGAAGATGCATGTTTATTTGTGTTGATATATTTTCACGATGATTTGAAAATAAATAAAAATTGAGGTACTCCATTTTTATGAAGAATTATCCAACTGTTTGGAGGTGGAACTTTTGATGTCAACTGCCCGGTCTGACTACTCGGAATGATGAAACGTTCGACAAGAATGAAACATGATTATGTAGAAATAATGATATAGTTGACGCAAATGCAGTTCAATCACCGTTAATATGCTGCCTTCGACTCAACCGTATACTTATAAATAATCGTTTTATCTTCTTTCGAATGAATGTTATGTGTTCTTGGCAGAAAGTTACACATATTATTGTCCCAATAATTTCGATGAATGTTTATCCTACATGAATAGTTATGATGACAACCAACCTCATTTCGAAATCTTTCGTAGATATATTTGCATCAACAACGTATATTTCCCAGCAGTATTTTGATATCGGACCTGACAATTTGATTCGAGAGTTTATTAACAGTGGTGGTGAAGTCTACAATTCCAGAGGTCGATCCTTGAGCTCCTCTAAAAAATTCATATAACATGACTTCTAATATGGATTTTTTGTTTCGTTTTCAAAATTTATTATTCACAAATTTATCATTCGATTCGATGTGTAATTCGTGTCTCAATTCGAGAATTTACATATATGATCCTGTGTAAGAAGATATTCGGAAAATATCAAAAGTCTTTGAATTCTTTCTAAAAATTTCGACAGACACGTAAAAATTTTGAGATTACGAACTATTCTCTGTCAATCATTGCGCGTACATTTCAATTGATTTATATACCAGGAGGAATGAATGAATAAAAATGAAATATAATTCACAATAAAAAGTGTAATTTTTTAAAATTTTTTATTTTTGCACGTGAGAGCGCATGAAAAATGTAGGACACAGAGTTACGACACGTCCCCCATACTCATTTGTCCTCGCCCTTGCCCATCGAGCCTGACGGCTCCCACGAGGTGGACACATTTGCGTCGCCCCTCAACCATGACGCACATCCTCCTCTCTTCCGAATTTATTCTTCTCGTGCGGATTCTCATCTATACATTTACACATATGTATAAGCGAACAACGTGTGGGTGAATAACCCAATTCATTTACAGCCCTCGTACTTCCGATTCGCTTTCGTTTCTCTCATCATCAAACAGCGCTTTATATACACAGATATACATATGGACATTGGATATTTATAGAGACTTAGGTACACACATAGAGCACCCTCTCAATTTGACTTTGTAATTAACGCACCTGCTTCCTCACCTGTGACCCTCAGTATCGCGTGCAGGCACCGCAAGAGCTCGTAAATGTCGGACGTGTAGTAGTGAATGAAAACAAATATATGTGTGTATTTATATTCGCTCATATTTGTGTTGATACTGTTTATTGATTCATGATAAGTAGAAAGCGATGAAAGGGAAGAATTTTCCTCGTACACATTGTTATTTATTTCGTTCTATCACGGTACAATTTATGTTTCATGAGTGGTATTCTTTCCATGAATGTGCACATATAGCTGAGCTTACAATGAAAGTGTTTTATTTTTTTTTTCCTATGAATGTATTTCGATTTCAGTCGGTCGATATCGTTTGAGGTTGAAATTCAACTTTCATTATAGCCATACACAATTCTTCTGATTAGTCTGATATTCGAATGAATGAAAGCAGTCAATGTTGTGAGTGAGATATTTCTGGAAGATCTAGAAAATTTTGTTGGATCTTTTTGGAAATGATGCAACCATACGGGGAGAGCGGGCAGATGCAACGAGGATTTTCATTTCGATATTAAACGAAATTATCCATGCAAGCCGCAGTTGTAACAACGGAAGTGTTCTGTTTGTATGTGAAATTTTTATAACAAACGTCAGTTATAAATAATCATTCGAAGTTTTTTTTTTAAATGTTTTCGTGAAAAATTCGTGTGGTAAGACGCGATGTAAAATAGAAAATTTTTATTTGGCGGTGAAGAATAGATGAAGGGTGACGTTTTCCATATTTCTGACTACTTTAGCCAGATATAGGAGTGAAAAATATTCTCATATGCTTGTGAAAATTAAGAGCGTTATTTGAGAAAAAATTTTTCTCTGGTGAATTAACCTCAATCTCGGGTTATAAAACGTTTAGAACACCATATATGTACACATCAATATACGTTATTTATACCACTTGTCAATTGCAGTTTCGTGTTCGATCGGTAATATGAAGTTACGTCTCACTGATAATTTCCGATAAGTGCCTGCACCATCACCGTCGCGTTAACCAGAACATTTTTCCATCTAAGTCACCGACCGTCCGTCCGTGTGTGTGTGTTGTGTTACGTCACTTGAATGAATGGTAGATCCAATGACCTCGTCGCAGTGCTACGACCTGAATGTTCCTCGTTGCTGTTCATACATGTGTATGTGTATAGTTTTTGTGTCGCAATCGCATCGACACCCCCTTTTTCCTGAATTCCTTCAGCACGGGATATTGTTATGGTTCACAAAAAGTCAGTGGAAAAATTTTTATGTCCTTTCAACTGTATACATGAAAAAGATTAATTCGCTGTGAATAGAAAGTATCATCACAATTGCTATAACCGTTTGAAAAAGCAGAAAGAATGCAAATTTTTTAATTGCTGTCATAGACAAAATGGGGAAACATCACAACGAAGACAATGGAAGAATTGAGTCTCTAGTTCGGTGATCTTTTTTCGGATGCTAGTAATGCAAAATAAAATGTTAAGGGCGTGCAATTGTGATGAAATTTTAGAAATTGTGTTTTGTTTTTAAAAACAATTGTTCTGATGTTTTTCGAACGTTTTTTATGTACATTTATTCTCGAAATTGTTGTTCGAGTTACCCGGGATTTCGGGTATTCGCAAAGTCATATCGCAATTGTAGAGCAATCTCATCTCGATTTCAAACATTAGTACACAATGTTATTTGTCTTGCTTTGCTGTATCACGATACACTTCTCTCATCTTCAAATTCATGATACCATCAGGTTGTTTATGTTGAAGTGAACCATACAGATGCAATATTGAGCTATACAAACCAATGGGTTGGAGCTTTATTTCTCTATTTCATTCATCATCTGTGATGAATTGTTCGGAAACCCACTCAATTCTCTGCGATTCACGATCACCTTGGGAAAAAATGCGTTGGGAATTTTTTTTTTATCCTCCTCGATGTTTTGAGTAGAATAATGATGAAATTCGCTGAAAAAGAGTATGGAAAATATAAACTGAATTAACACAATCGTCACTGGAAAGAAATACTAATAAAACCCATTTCATATTAATTCTCCGATTATTTCTGCATTCAATTCTCTATTGTCTGGAATATCTGCACGAGTACTTATCAAAATTCCACGTGAATATGAATAATAAATTAAAATTGTATATCGGTCCAAATTACGTTGTTATCGTGTTCAATGGTCGTCGTTACAATCACGAATAAACATGCTCACATTATTTGAATACGTTTGTGGATACATTGTAACTTTAAATATTATCATGATCCATTTTCATCATTTCCAACGCATACATCCGCAGCCCTTACTACTCACATGCCAATACACCAAGCGCTATATTAACATCCACATCCCTGCCTATGTACACACACACACATTCATACATGTTCATGGTGGTTAACTTGGTACGTGTTGGGGCATCGATTATTCCTAATTATAATAATAAATGCAAATCAGGAGTAACGACTTGAGAGCTCGTCGGGCAATAAAGTTTCCCCTGATGCTCATTCTGATACTGGTGTATTCAAGCATCACCCAGAGGGCCGTCTCGCTCATTTCCATTTTTTCCTCTTTTCGGTTTTGCCCTCTCTCATGTGAATATATGTATAGATATGATTGTGCGACCCTTGAATATTCCAGTCAGTCATTCATCATGTTTTCATATCGTGAAAAAACAATTCATAAGAACTGCAGGACCTATTCAGAAAACTAAAATCTGAGAAAATAGTTTTTTTCTCATATTTTTGATAATATTCGCAGTTGAACTGTATTAATTTGATTTCATAGCGATTTACAGAGTTCTACGTCGACAGTTATGCACCTAATTCCACGTGGTATCTTACAAAAGATTCTATGATGTCATGGAACATACTGAAAATTGAAGTGTTACTATGAATTATTGTATTCAAAAGCGATATGACAACTATCCGAGTTTTGATTTATCTGGATATATCCCGAAATTGAAACGGAACATGAGATTATGAAAGAAAATGATAATTCATTGTAAAAATTTGAATATGAGAAGTTTGGGAAGGACTGAGAAGGTGATAAGTATTTTTTCGACCGTTCCGACTAATTCATCATCGTTCTTCGAGGGATCAAGCTAAAAGTCAAGACAATATTAGTTTCGGGTGTTATGTACATGTCCAAATAAATTTGTGAGTTTCCGATCGAAAGTTTGACGAAGAAATAACATTTCAATTTTCCTGTTCTGCAAACATCCTGAATGTGTTTTGACGCCTCTCAAGTCCAAATAATGCGCCTCTTACTCCGAAAATATCCGCATATGCGGTAGCGTTGCGAGAGAATGGGCAATAGAAAAAAATGAACATAAATGAATAAATGAAAATTAGTCTCCTTTGTTACTAGTAGACAAAGAGACACTTTTCGCTGCGAACGCGTTCTGGCTTCCACATCTGTGGCATTACACGCGTTTCCTTGCGGTATTCACCACATCTTCGACTTCACTTTACATATTTATTATTCCCCTTTGCTCCTTTTACGTCAAACTAAAATATTGTTCGGGAGTGAGTTACTTCCTCGCAGGAAATACCCACGTGCAAGTGAGTAGTGTCGACTTGACTATTTCTAGCGATTACCAAACTCACTGCGCTGCCTTGGCCAGACCTCGTTTCCGTCGCCTCCGAGTAATTTCGTCGGCCCGGATTTCCTCCTGAAATTCATTGCTATTTCTCTTTGAGTGGTGTTCCTTCAGACGAGTCTCTCAGGTGCCATCCAGTTTGTCTCTGCAGTCAACCTCACCCCCACTGACATTTATTATCTCTTCATAATGAGCCGTGCGCGGATTCTCCAACTTTTTACGCGACAACGGGAAAAAATGAGATAAAAACACGGAAAAAAGGGGATGTACTCTTTGTATAGTCAGCTCGCTAAATAAATTCATCCGTAAACATTAAAAGTCAGAATTTCCATTGGAATTGGAATAAACGTGAGTGTATTGCAATTTTTTTTCTTGTTTTTCCGTTTCTTGATAATTATGAAAACAAAATATTTTCTTTTGTCAATATGCTATGTGAGATAATAATCGTGGATTTTAATTAGAGGTGTGGTGATTACAGAGGCATTGGGATTCAGTTGAAAAGATGATTATACATTCTAGGAAGTAATGACTTTTTGTCTTGAGATATAATTCATGATCATTTGGCACTAATTGGACTAGTAGGATCATACGAATCAGAAATTTATTTGTTGCGATTGTGAGAAACTTGTTTTTTTTTGTATACCAAAACTCGTATATGAGAAACTAATGCATTGAAAATGCTATTTATGGATAGTTTAGGCACATAAACATTATGGATTGTGTAGCTTTCAATTAACTGTGATTATTTGTGCACTAACGAATATCAAACATCCCTCTACGATCGGTCAAATTCCACGAGTTCATAAATTCTTAGAATTGGTACAATTCCAGATACTATCATTATCATTAACACATAATTATGCCAATTACTCTTATGAATGTGTTGGAATGCGCATCGAAATCCGTATGCCCAATAGCTCTGTTAATCTTTTTCCGCGCGTTTTTCTTAAATTATTAACTGAGCATTTTTTTTTATGGATTATTTTCTTTAATTTTTCTTCAGCCCGATAAATTTTTCATAAACTTTCAGCGCTGTCGTCTCCTGATGTTCTTCTGTTTTTATTCTCTTCACGTGTTTCTTCTCATCGTACGTTATATAATACGATTATTCCTCATGTTCAACGTGCACAGGTCCCCTTTTTTAATGGAGTTTGCGTGTAGGCAAAAGCGTACTAGAGCAAGGGAGAGAGACTGGAGTGACACACGGTATAGGGAAATGAACGGAAAATATCGCTATACACAGCACTCAGCGCACACTAACAAATATTTATTGGTGAAAGGAAAATTGTTGAACAAATTTTTGATTCAGGTACGCAGTTCAACATGAAATTGAAAAACTAACTTTTTCTGTTTGATGAGAACGATTTAAATTCGAGTTCTCACACAACTCTACGATTTTTTTCCAAAATTGCATCAACGAAATCTTTTTCAATTTCAATTGAATTCATTGATTCTCTTTACAGGTGAAACTCATTTTCAGACATGTAAAATGTTCCTGAATACTTCATACCATAGCTAATTGAAATGCATTCATTCCACCTATATCGTTGTCCTGCTGTCAAAAAGTCAATTTTACTCCATTCACAATATGATATGAAATATCGGTGTATATAAATACTGTGGCGAAGGAACACGAGTGTAGTTTGACATGTTGCGCTGTATAAAATGCTGCAAGCGCTAATTTTATTTTGTATTAACGGGACGTTCGACGTTGGTAATGGGGTTGCCAACGTTCCTCCAAAATCGATATCATATATAAATATATGAATATACATTATAAAGACGGTGAAGGTACAAAAGAGTAGCGCACGAGAGGTGAACGAGGGGTGAACTAGGGTGTTGTGCAATAAAGGCGCAGAAGTGAAAGAGGAAAAACGCGAGAGAAAGTGTGCGGAGTTGATAAACAGTTCTCTCTTGGTGGAGGAGCACACGTGAAAGAGAAAGAAGTGAGGCAAACGTTTTTTTTTTCTTCTATTTTTCTCTCCCCCAATGTGCAAGAAAAAAAAGAGCGAGTCGTTATCGCGTATAGTTATACTGTATGTGAGGGAAAGAAAAAATGAATTAAAAAGGCGACGGAGGTGAAGCGAAAGAGTATACGCAAAAGGAAGTAAAGTGTGCGTTTCGTGCGCCTCGATATTAACACCTTCTGCCGAGCAAAACGAATTAACCGGCACTCGTACTACCGTATATTCTAGACTTTATGACATTTTTTTTTCCTTTTTACGAAAAGAGGGGTTGTGTCAAATGGTGTATAAGTGTGCATATACATATATGTGTTGTGATGAAAAGCACGCAACCTCATGTGACATTCAGAGTTGTAGGGATGATATCAATGGAGACGCTTTTTTTTATGTGTTTTCAAGTGGATGTTTCACGGTTGCGTGAAAGTATCATGACACCGGTGGAGAATGTATGTACATTGGATTATGGGGTTGGGATGGTTTGTTGAAAATAATGAGATTGAGAAGTATGTAGATGTGGATTTCGTTCACGCAAGTTTGATAAACGAATTAAATTTTTATCTCTTTCTGTTTTTTTACCAAAAAATTTTATTTTTCATTGCGTTGAATATGACTTTCGAATCTGCTTGATGCAGTGATGAATATTGGATATTATGACCCATTCAGTTGAATGTCATCGTTGGAATAGCTGCAGACGTAAATGAATTTATAATCATATGAATTTATTCACAAAAATTGAATTTTCCTCCGAGATTGAATTCAATGATACAGTTTCACGACTTTGAATGGTTGAGCAATCAAAATATTGATGGCTTCATTGAGTTTGTACTTCAAATAAAAAACCAACTTCCAAAAAAATTTCAGAGGACCATTTGCTACATAAAATTACGAGATTTTGAGTACTTCAGAATTGTTTATAGGACTCTGGTAAAAAAAGAACCAAAGAACATTTCAAGTACCGTAAAACAAATATAAACCCTCATCTACACGTGGTGCCCCAACAATTTTTTTGATAAACAAAAGTATCATAACTCTCACCATCCAAACTTCCTGTGTTACGGGCATGGTCGGAACTAAAAACAAAAAGCAATATTTTATTCTTTACGAATACATCCACACATGTCAACATACTCATATTTTTTTCCTCCATAAATAGGTTGGCATATTTCCCCACATCTCTACACATTGTTACACATTTATATATACCAACCCATATCTTTAGCTTTTCATCCACCATACATCTTTCATCTTTATTCGTTGAAATGTTCTGAACGTGTACAGGGCGAATTTTTTCCGCTCCAAATCTCCCGCGTAAGTAAAGATCTCTTGGAGTGTTATTTTCGCCAGTGCACGGCTGCTCTTTCGTCTTCATTCGTCTTTTCTTTTTTACTCGTGTCACGCGTACAAGATATCTTGGAGGAAAAAAAGCAGTTATGTATTCCATTCGGCCAAACGTGTGCTTCTACCACACTGTCACTACAGCATTCAGCGATCTTTTGGTATTTTTACGAGTAGAGTGCTTGGACAGGTTCGTGCGTGCATTGCGCATGTGTACTTTACCAACCAATGGTGAAATAACGCAGATAATGTTTGTACGTGTGGGAATAGTCATCGTATTGTCTTTTTCACTTTCTTTCCAACCCTCCATTTTTATCCAGGGTGAGTGTCTTCTTCTCTTATGGAGCGTTTGCGGTCTGAATTATGACTCGAGTCTTCATTCTTATACGCGTGTGGCTCGTTGGCCTTAAGCTCATTCGCTTTTCTCTATCTCCGATTCCCGCTCTACGTCTTTGTGGCGCGTGTGCGAAACTCGGAAAAGGGATGATCGTAAGAATGGGAATGGAGAGAGAAAAAGCCCGAAGTGGCTATACAGACACTCCGAGTTCTTCCTGACTCTGTACACTTTGGATGGCGCGAGCGCCCACATTATCGGCTTCACTTTGAAACATTGCGCACCAGGGACGTTGCGGAAAATTTACGTGAGCTTTCTCTTCTTGCAAGTTATATATATCGTCTCAGAGGATTCAGCTGCGTAGAGTGGACAGAATAAGCACAGAGAAGAGAAATATGTATTATATGTATTGTTTGTATTGTATTTTATGCATTCAAAAGCTATACGTAAATGTTTTTTATTCTCTCCTTTAAAATGTGTGTTTCTTGGTTGTGGGTGTAAATTTTGTATTCCCCGTCGCGTGATGTGTCAGAAGGACATCGCGAGCGACATTGATGTGGATTCATAATTTATTTGAAAAAATGGAATGGAAACGGGGGTTGGTTAGCTTTATTCTTCCACTAGTAATTATCTGAGTGGTGAATTATAACATTTCTAAATGTGCTGATGCATAATTGATAGAGCAGGTTGAAGGTGGTATTTGATGGATGGTCACACGTTTGAGATAGTTCTCCAAACGTGTAATATTGTTTTTTCTGGATAATTTAGTAAATTAGTTATTACTTGGTTGTAAAACTAAAAAAAAACATTTGTTATGAATCGGATGCTGGAAAGAATATGATCAGAAGTGAAAGAAGGAATGGATAGCAAATTCTGAAAAATTGTAATATTAAACAGTGATGTAATTGTTCAATAGAGAGACTTTGAAATTTATGGTAGAGTGCAGCTTCGATCAAACATGAACCATAACCAGACAGACTCCATTTCATTTTTTATGTTTTTCGAATATGAGATTTCGGGGGAAGTAAGTTTGAGGTCTTACATCCGGTAATGGAATGATATTTTCATGTTTTTCATGAATCATTTTCTCGTGTCATGATTAAATGATCATAAAAAATTCCAATATGTTCACATTCACATCCAATATTCACGAATTATCGTAACTCTTCGACAATTCGAATATTCATCATTGTAAAAATTCAGGTCAGGTAAGTCTGATATGACTCCCTATCGCATTGGAATGTTATTATGAATAATGACCAAATTCCGAGTTTGTCGGAATAATTCTCTCTTGATTGACACAATCATCGAGTGATATGAACGTCCTGATGGCATAAAAAGATTTTATATAATTGTTTGTGTTAATTATTCTACTACAACACTTCAATGCGTCGTCGGGACTATTGAAAATCTTGGTGCAAAAGTACCAAAGAAAAGTGAGTATCGGAGTATTAGGTCGAAGAAAAAATTTTACAAACATATATAAGAAAGAAAAAATTCTGCAAGAATGTTTTTAATGTTTTTTCGAATAACCTTTCCCTCCATGGTTTTAATGCATGTGCGATTACGGTACGACCAGCTGAACAATAAAACTTCTCATTCTTTTATTTATGTATCTGAATTATTTTTTTTTATCATCCAAGAAATCCTGTACAAAACAGACGTAACGCATTGCAAACGATAATCGTTACTTCTCTCGAGTTGTATAGTTGTGCAACAGAGTAGAGTTTGCTTCTGTTGGCCTCGTACGAGACTAAATTTCCATTATTTGTATTGTGTATCTGTACGCTCATGTGAATTTGCACAAGGCGCTCTCTACAAGACACAATCCTAAAGTCTAACTATGGGGATCAGAGTGTAGATATAGTGGATTTAGCCGAGGCCGATCCAACATTCACTGCAGTGACAAACGAAGCAGCGCTTGTAAGTTATAATACATTCGGTTATATTCACTCTACGATGTGATGAACTTGAAGAACAAAAGATCTTGGTTATACTTCTGGTCATTATATTGATTAATTCATCTTGACAAAACGTTTGATACGATTTATACTGGTTCCATGTCTGTCCAGAATTGAATACTAATCCATTCGATTTAAATATTTTTGTCTCCTTCACATTTATGCCTTCATAAATTGAACTGATGCTCGTTGATTGTCTAACTAAATTTATGCTTGCGATTTGTTCAGTTCTGTTCACACCAATATTTCTCCAGTTCAATGCTTTTGTGTCCGTTTGACTTTGAGACACAAATATTTGAAAAACAATTTGGCATAGGTTTGTGGTCATCGTCATTGATTCTCCTTCAATTCATTTTTCCTGATAAATCCGTCATCTGTATTGGGACAGTGAAGAATTCAATGAGAAGAAATTTGATAATTGACTTGGAGTTATAATATGACAGAGTTATGATGAGATTGCAATTGGATGTTGATATACACTTTGAGGAAATGCGCATGCTCGCTCTTCAATTGTCGATCAATTTATTTCTCAAAATATTTATTTCTTCCATTGTGCAACCGATTAAACTCGAGCTGAAACACATTTTCGTACACTGACAAAAAAACCATTCTGATTTGAGAGCAATACTCTTGATCCAAGAGAGTCTTTCTGTAGAGAACCCGTTGTCTCACTTCAAGAATTTCTTGTCTTGAATAATTGTTTCTTGGCT
>JABMBR010004603.1:0-23103 GCA_018881525.1 Meteorus sp. PSUC_FEM 10030008
AATAATAATAATAATAATGAAATTATTCGATCTCAACCATTGGGATTTATAAACTCAACGACATTTACGTTCACAATAGGGAGCGTCTTGCATTATAAACTCCATGTTCGATTATGTGTTTAACTCCGCAGCCACTGGCTAATCTCATCTTTTCATCACGTTACATCGATACAAAATACCTACATGAACCAAATGGTCTCTTTTTTTCATCGATTATGATCGCTATATGAATAGAATAAAACTAAAAAATATCTGGCACTTCATCTCATCTCATTATCACTTTGTAACACATCTGATAATAATTGAAGACGTAAATGTTCTGATTAAAAAATTGTTCATCAATCAATTCTTTCACTTCTATTTTTTATTTATTCTGGAGCTAGAATGGAATGTAACGAACTGAATATTTGTCAACAAAAACTAATGATATTGATTGATAAAATAATTCAAAAGTATTGGAGATGCTTCAGGGATGTTACAATTAGTACGGAATGATGAAAATTATCGTTGAGTAAAATTTCCAATGATTATTTTACTATTTTTTTAATTTATCATACAATTGTATGATCTACCATCTTTAATGGATTAACGCGATCTCATTCGTGCTATCGATTAGTTTCTACGGAACGAAATCAAATTCTGTATAGTTGAATTATGCAATGAATAGTTATGACACACTCACAATTTTTGTTTTCAAGTATATTTTGGATTATCCAATCATGAGATAAAATTTAAGACTTTGTAATATTTCTCGAAAATGTTACGTTAAAGTTTGGAAATTTTTTGTTTCACCATTTCTTTTTTTTTCAATCTTAGAAAGTCAAACTCGACAGATTTGTATAATTAATCAACGTGTATATCGTTATTTTTTTGATATAATTTCATAATAATTTACGAGAAGAAACATGAATTCAACATGAGAATCATCCAACGGAAGATTATTATTATCAATTCTAATTAAATTGTTTTTCAACCATAAAGAAAAACAAAAATTTCATGTATTTATGATTCCGCATGAATATTTCTAAAAATGGAGAACAATTGGGAAATAATGCACAAGAAGAGGATGAAAATCATCATCCAAGATATAAAACGTGAGACGTAATGGGTGAAAGGAAATTGCAAGAAGACGTTCCAACTTCATTTTTATGATTGTCTGCATGAAGATTTATTTTTTTGACTTCTCTTCTTTTTTTATATTCTTCTTGATTCTTTTTTATTCCCTTGCTAAAGAACAGATCGGGCTTTCCCCGCCGGCGGCGTTAATATAGATACATATTAACATATACATTCACAAAGAGATAATAAAAATTATAATATTGCATACATCGAATATTCATTGTCTGTAAAATTTTTATTATTCCAAAAATATACCGGCATCGAACGCCATCTATCCCTCCATAAATCGAACAATATCGCGATCATTCATACCGATCAAGCGTTCGGTATTGTCGATTTTATCACATCGGCCATGTAGAAATTTTCATTCTCGATAGAACATAAGAGAAGTTCTAAAAACTTTTGGATCCATTACCAAAATATGAAATATAGATTCGATGATGGATATTAATTATTCATCCTATGTTGAGAGCAGATGAAAGGACAGATATTGTGATGTCAAATATCCATGGTGATATTATTTATTTATGTCACATTAAAACGTCAATAAATAATCGAATCTATTATGGATTCAATTGTGTATGGGATGAAGGAATTAATTGACGACTTCAAATACGAATATCACCAACGAGGTTGATTCACTTGGACAATATCAACGAGGTTTAGATAAATTATTTACGAAAATTTCCATAACACAAATATTAATTGAGATTGACTTTTAAAATTGCAAGAAGTCTAATAAATAATTACAGTTCATAGTTATAAGCAATTAATCAGGACTCGGATCAATGCAGTATTCTGCCGAATATGTTCATTTGCGATCAATTTTTTAATGTTCATATGACATTTCATAATGATTACCTAAACTGATCGTTCCTTTCTACTTTCACAAATTTGATGAGTCAGAATCTCTGTTAAAACTTAAGAAATTCTAACAAACACCATTTCCATCCGCTCCAATTTCACTACAGCACAAACAAAAACCTCAAGCAGTCCATCTATAATTGAATGAAACCAAATTCAGTTGGATCGCATCAAATTAACTGAATCTTCCCACGAAACTTTTCCCAGAAAAATCCAGTCTGAAGTCTTGTTCTCAAGACTATTGCATTATCGAATAAATAACATTGGTCTGTGACAAAATCCTCCATCAAATGAAAATATGATGAGTTTGAGGAGTTGAACATTATAGGATCTGATTTGAATTCTATTTTTTGCTATCGCGTATATATTCATTTTAAGTGATTTTTTTTCAAGCACAATATTGTGTATTTTTTGTCTGCTGTTTTTGCTTTAACGATGTTTTATTCATTTTAGGTCATATTGACATCCACAAAAACGATTTGTATTGCTAAAATGGGAGAAAAGAGTCTGATAATGAAGAATCCTCAATGTGTTCGTTTCCAATTGAGAACTTGGAATTGAAGTTAAATTTTTAAAAACTCTCAAAAACTGCACAAAGCGTCGGATCGTGATAAATATTTTGTCACGAATTGTGATGATCGTATGAGGTTGGTCATTTTGTCTTCCTTTAACATTCTGGGCTCACAAACGTCTCAGTACAATTCAACAGTACTTCAAATATTGTCCACTAAATTTCCATAATGATGTCCAGTTGTCTTACGTTATTTCTCTCAATTATAATAGCATTTTCTCATCAAGGCTCTAATAATTTAATCTGTTTGATAAACTTATGACGCATCCGTACTTGGATGCAATGTTAAGAATTGCTGATTGTATGTCGGAGTGTATTCGATCTCGTAGTGTTATCGCAATCTCCACCTAATGCCATCTCACTTCGGATGAAAACTGGCGTAGTGACATTCATGGATATCAATCTGCAGCACGTGGAAACATTCCTTGCATTCGGAAATCTGCCTGTGTATATTACGAAAGATGAGCTAGGTGAACACCTTGAGAATATAGGCATGCAGGTATGATATAAGGGATGTCGAAAATTTGAATATCTCGAAGCAATCTGGATGAAAGTTAGTTCAAATTTTTTTTAGACGATGAATGATCTCGGTGATTTCACTATGTATCATGATTACTGCACCAAGTTTGCATTTGTATACTTTGGGAAAACTGAAAAACTTGTAAGAACTGAGTTGAATGAATGATCGATTACACTAGTCAACACTATTTTTGGGTCTAACATCTACATGTTAAATTTTAGTTTCTCCTAGGTCAAAAATCTGAAAAGAATTTTTTTCTTGTCAGCTTGCATTTGAAGAAATCAGAGCACTATTTTCAATTTTTGGGCTAAAATCACTGATTTTCTTATTTTCTCTATGAATTCACCATAAATTATGATGAGAAAAGTTTCTGCTGGATATAAAAGTCTTTTTTATTGAAGTTTCGTGATGGAAATAACATATAAATGTGAACTAAAAAGAAATCAATGTCTAAAAGTGAATATTTTTCATGAAATTTCTTAAAATAAATCAAAATATACTCATCAATGTGGATGAGACAAAAGCAAACTTTAAGAACTAAGATTAAGAATTTGAGTGTTTTTCAATGCAGAGTATCGAAATTTAAGTATGAGAACAGAAACCCAAAAAAACATTTTTATTTTATTGACCAGTGTTATAATTATTGTTATAACTGTAATGGAAAATATGTGAAAAAACTTAATCTAGAATGGTGTAATTGGGAAAAAATACAGCATCACAGGTCTTCCTATGAAAGAAACTCATAGCGTGCTCTAAAAACAATCGGAGTATGTACAGATCTTCCCTCCTGCATTCTTCGAGAAGAGACGTTTCGGTAGATCCAATGACAATAATTCTCCTGGCATTCGGTCTCGTCGAGAACATAGTCACAGCGTGTTTTATCCTGAACTTTTGGTTGCTGCTAGTCATAACATGCATGAGGTACTTGGGTATTTGAACAGAAAATATTTTTTATATTTGGAAAAAATAATAATTATGAATTTTTTTCAGACGTGATTACGTCAAAACAGTCTCACATATCTTGACAATTTATAATGCCGTTGACATGTTGTTCGGACTGGCACAGTCGACTATGATAAGAATCAACATAGCAGCGATCGTTATTGAAGACGTATGATAATCGAAAGTCATTTGATTCATCAATTTTTGTACCATAAAATAATTTCGCAAACGTGTTCTTCTGATTATTTCACGTTATTCAGATCGAGAACTCTTGGCGTTTCATTCGTACGAGACATCCTAACACAGAAAATGAGCATATTGGTCCATCTGTATACAAAGGATTGAGTGATTATTTCAGAAGTCACTTCAAGGAATTTCCACAGGATTCATACGATTTTATAATCTTCAACACAAGAACTCGTTTGAGAAATCTCGATGGGGAAAATACTACCGGTACAGAATGGACGATTTCTCGCGACCGTTTACAAATTGACTTTGATAAATTCATGTTTTATGAACAATGTCAAATGACATTTACTTGCTGTAGAAATAACGTTTCCTGCACCACGTGGGTTCCTCTTCCCTCCCAAAAGGACACGAGAAGCTACTTACACAGATCGGATCAGTTTGAGTGCCAGAGATTCCGCCAGTTTTGAAAGTTATGTGACTATTGCTCATGGATTAGCTCATATGTGAGTATTTGATCTAATCTACTTATCTTGTGACAAATGTCAAATGTCAATTCTGACGAGACTTTTTTAGTTTTACAGCCACTCATGATGATCACGGCAATCGAAAGATATGTAAAGTAGTCTCAAAAATGGGAAAATCACTATGTATTGGACGTACACTTGAACGAAAATATTGTTTGGAATGGATTCGACAAACTAAGAGCGAATTCAGCAAATTTTTCCGGTTCGTTGTTTGTTCAATACATAAGAACATTCAGCTGCGTAGAAGTGGTAGAGAAGAAAAATGATTCTGTTACGATGTTATGTCATTAGGTCGCCAGCTCGTTATAATTTATTGAACGTACCCAGAGCATTAACTGGATTTTCATCAACGACTATATTCACAGCAGAACAACAATGCCAATGCTACGGATTCTCATCATTCGATGCTGATTATGCAGAAGTACCTAAAATTCATGCGATTAAATAATTTTGATGGTTGGATTCTTAACATTTTTCATCGTTGTTTTCTCGCATTTCCAGTCGCTGTCGTCACACAACAAGAGGTGTCAGGTATCAATGAGATGCAAAGATGGAAAAGGAGTTTCTCAGAAGGCACCAGCTTTGATGGATGGCACTCCATGTCGTGTATATCACGTGAATTACAATTTATTGAAATGGATTCATCAATTTCCATGATTGATATTACAGAATGCAGTCTAATTGATGAGCAAAATATTTTCTTACGTGGCAGGTTTGTTGGAGCAAGCGGTGTGTACCTCTCAAATACAATGGAACCTCGATATTCTTCCACCATTCTGGCGTATGGAAGAAAATCGCGATAAGGCCAGAAGATATAGTAAAGGGTAATGAAGACAGGTCCGTGTGGAAGGCGCATATATCGGTGCCTATATATGAAATCATTTAAGTACATAAGTATTGGGACGTGAGGACGAAAATCGGGAGTTTACCCTTGCGGTGGATCCTCAGTAGTCATAAACAGGGTCCAACGGAAGAAAATCAAGTCGGAAGAACATCGAGGTTCTACTGTAGTCTCTTGACGATCGTCTGAAATGCACTATGGCACCAATATTCTTCATAAAATTGATTCAATTTCGATTTACTTCAATTGAACATGTTGTTTTCACATTGAATAATGTCGATGCAAATACGAAATGTATACATGATGAAGAAAAATGAATACAATCAAGTTCAATCCTAGCTCTTAGTGTCTTATCAGTCTCCTAATCCTCTCCACTCTTTATATTTCATGATAAATGATGATAATGAGAGATTTGCGAAGATATGGGTTGGCAAGAAGAGAAAAAAAGCTAATAATACAAAGTTTTTCATTCAAGAATGTTATGAAAGTATAAACTCCAAAAATATATGACAGATTATCTTGACGAAAAAACGTCATTTCAGTCAAATCTCAAAAATACATCTTTCAACACTTGAAAGCAACGATATTGATTAAAATATAGAATTAGTCAATTAGCCGGTTTAACCTTTAGCTGATTCGTCCAGCTAATTTCAGTTAATCGGCTAAACCGACCAGTCAGCCAGCTAATTAGCCAGGTTAACTTTTTTAACCGGCTAAACCGGCTAATCTGTGGGGTCCTAGTTCATATTAATAAAATGGAAGAGAACGATATCACCTGACAAAGTTTATCTGATATCATATAATTTTTTTGGATGAGTGACTTAAATTTAGAGCACAATAAGAGTTTCATCCAAAAATTCCATTAAACAAAAATTCCCCGTGTTTCGTAATTTTTCACGCCATAATTCTATATGGAAATATCGAAATTTTCACAAGACATGCATAAAATCTAGAAGGGAGAAAAAAAATTTTTTTTCTGCAGACCAGTGTAATTACACCCTTAGTTGTTATGCTCGTTTATGAATGCAGCTGCGAAAATGAACGGAGACACAAGTGCACAGTTAGGGTTTAGATTATTCCATTGTTTGTCATCATAATGATCGTGGCTTTCACGTAACTTTTGTGTACGCACATCCCTCATAATTTCAAAAGCGAACTCCAGATACATTTTCCAACGATATGCAACAGAATATTCTGTCTATATAGTCGATGCTCGAGAGTTACCAACACGAATAAATATATAGAGGCATCTATTCATGTGATGTTGTTTGTTTTTGACTGTCCTTTGTGAGAAAGCATCACTGGATATTCACTATCTGTTGCATCCATCACTATCATGAAAGTATTCGACCATGGCCTGCAGTCCCAGCCAGACCGTTCGATACACATGGGGATTATTTCTACACATTGCACACATACGAGCATAAACATATTCATGTTCCTTGTGTATGTTCAGTTCGTGTAGATATTTCAACATTTTTTGTATTTTATTTTCATTCACATTTGCAAGAGAGAACTGTTCCAATGAATTGAATTTTTTCATTGGAACATCAATGCAAATAGTGAATTATTTATCCATTTTGAACTCATCTCCTTGAGGAAATTGGGGAGTAACGGAAATTATTTAATTGAGATATTTTGTTTTTCGTAATTTTCAACATTTTTGAATAATTTTGAAATGAATGAACTGAATTGAATTTTTCAACCGATCAATTCTGATGGGAGAAATGTTGTGCAATCGAATGATGATGTGAAAAATCGAGAACTATCCAATTTTCTATTGGAAAATTCCTTTGATTAAACTCAATGCTTGTGCAATTCCAATTATTCGGTGGGAAGTATTCATTCGGAAAATGAAGAGATTCCACTTTTATATCGATTTAATTACAAAAAACCAAATTGTATTGTGCAATTATTTTTGCGAATGATGAAGTGGAAAAAATAGAAAATTCCAATCCTGCACTTGTTTAACCGTTTCATATTCAATGCTTATGCATAAAATTCGATTGATAAAAATTGAATTCGAAGTGGACTATGATTTTTTCATTTGTCAATTACTTTTCAGCCACAATTATAATTTTTTCATTCTCTAAAAACCTTGCAATAAATCGTGCTACTCATTTCATTGCCATTTTATATCTAAATTTATTCATCTCACAAAAAGTCACATCAATTAAATTGACATTCATTGAGTGTCTACATAAACTGAGTAAAAAAGAGAAATAAATGTATAAACAGATTTTAAGATAGGAAAATTTAAAAATAGAATTGGTTACGAGAAAAAAAATTGCCATGAAGAATAAATAATTAAAAGAAATACCCAGTTTATAGACACGTCGAATTTTTTTGCTTTTTATTTTATTACAGGAAAAGATCATTAAAATTTAATGCTCCGGTCACGAACACAGACACGCACACACAATATCCCCGAGGTGAATTAAATTTTCCTGGATGAAATTGACTGGATGAAGTTTGCATGTATCTATATGTTCTTGTGAACCTCTAAATTTACTTATTTATACTCACTACACCTGTTTCCTACAGGTAATATCATAAATGGTGTATAGACATTCTTGTTATTAATTCAAGGATTTTTTTTTTCGTAACGGTCGATTTTTCTTTACTCTGAATTGATGCATTTTCCCTCTTTTTTCATCCTTTCATATCCCTTTTATTTACTACAAATAAAATATTTCAGTTCATCTGCATATTTTCATGTTGACTGTTCTATAAAATAAATAAAACGTCACAATCTACTTTTGACGTTCAAGTCGTTCGTGTGTTGCGGTTTATTTAATTTTACTGGACAAAACATAAAAATTGATGGAATAATAAAATGAGATTTTAAAATTTCTCGTGAAACTAACACGAATTTATTTCATGTTTACTTTTTTTTAGAATGAATTGGACAATAAGAATAAAAGTACGAATCTTTTTTTTTTCCCTAATAATTGAAGAATGGAGAATCTATGAAAATGTAAACCATCGCTGGAGTGATCCTTTGATGGATACCAAATGTGAGTTCTGATTGTATTGGAAAACATGAAATGAAATTTGGATTTATTTGAAATATATTTTTTCACAACTCGATGCTAAATTCACATATTGTGAAGTATCACGAACGCATTAATAAAATCATCGTATAGCGAACATTGCAATGATGAGTGGATGAACAATCCCCATTGGTATTCCCCCTTCAATTATCGTGATGTGATTTAATCCATCTGCATGCATTGAAACGAGAAATATTCGAATTCAATACGTGAATATCAATTTCGTGTGTTATTTCAGTCGCAATTTTATGTTGCTCTTGAGGATGAATGTCAAAATTTATGAGCTTGCTGTTACATAAATTAAGAACTTGATACTTATATTGATGAAATAAAATTGGAAATATAGAAACGGAGAATGTGTCAATATCAATCAAAAATACCAAATTTTATATCTCAATAACGCATTGGTAGTAAAAATTACCTACCAAAGGAATTTCATAATTTTTTCTTGTTCTCCTTTATCACAAGATGAAAAAATTTCATGCGCTCTGTCCTATCAATAGTTTTTAATTTGAATCAATTCTGTAATTGAATGATATTCGCGATTTTTCACAGCATGACAGAATTAATTTCATGGAATTACTCACTGCCAAATAATGAAGTAAAAAAATTTTTGTATATACCATCAGGTGGAAAATAAAACTAACAAATTTGATTTTCTGTCTGTAACTTGTGCAATCAATCACCAACTCTTAATCTCAAAACCCTCAGAAAGTAAAAAAAAAAAGAAAACTTTTTCTAACTTCTTGTTGACTTCGGTAATCTCCCAAACTTTTTTAGCCACCTTCATCAATAATTTCCACCCTCCTTTCATCAATCCACAATGAAATAGAAATAAAAGTAAAACGACCAATTGATCACGATATGTCTCTATCAAAATATCTGAAGTCATTTTCCACCCTTAGTAATTTATCAGCACATTGTTATTCCATAAAACTTTCTCACATATAGACAATTATGAGAACCCTTTCAAAATTTATATTCACATTGAATATATTTTTTCAACCAATGGATATTTAGAACCTCAACCCTAGTGTGAATAATTTTAATTGCATTATGATACTCGGCAATGGTTTTTCATGAATATTGAACATTTCCTTTCGAATACATTCCCATAGCGAATGAATTCAATATCCCCAAATAAAAACTAATCAATACGTTACTCAACACATCTCCAAACACGAATATTGATTTCAACAACGTATCCAACGCTATAAATAAAAAATCAAAAAAAACCGTGAACAATACCAGGAAACTTCTAATGAATAAATTAATTGTTCTTGCTGTCAGAACTTTTAATGTTCTAAAATTGATTTACTCAATTTGTTTTAGTTGCTCAAATTGATAAAAATGCTAACGAATAAAAATATTGGTGTGAAAATTGTTAACAATAAATATCAACAATCAATTCAATTAGGAAATCACGATGTTTATAAATCGTGTAAAATTTAATTCTTCAAACTGGGCTTTCTGAACGAAAATATTTCTTGTTCATTTTTAATTCGATATGTGGATCGTTCATTTTGAAAGTGGTGAAAATCCAGTTTTCAAAAAACATTAGATATCTCATGGATATTAATTTGAATTATTCACAGTGAATTTTTATTCATTCTCAAATCCCATTTTTATCGCATTATCTAGTTATTGCTCACATACTCAGCACCTATTTCATAGTACAAATATTAAAACCAAAACAGCTCGAACGTGAATTGGAATAAACGGATTCAAGAGATAAAATGAAAAAAATTCAAGAGGGGACGTCGCAGTAAAATTAAAAATGTCATTTCCCTCCATATTTATCCATCTGTATTTATTACCGAACAAAATATTTCAAATAATATTCAAAGTAATTTTACTACAATTTTTAATTACGGAAAATATTTAATTCAGCATCGACAAAACTACTCATTCAATAACGCATAAATACCCCAAGTAGCGTACTCAATATCTCGCCAGCCAATCATCCAATAAGAATCCAATTTTGCCAAATTTCATAAAACCATATCAGTTGTAGCAGAAACTAACGACCTTCCAACACCCTCAAATCTCCCATTTTTTCCAACCCTTTTCCCCAACTCTGTCCAAGAAAAAGTTCGAACTTTCCCACAAAAACATCAAAGTCCACCCCACAAACTTCAAGAAAACCACTACTACCACTTCCCATCCCCTCTCCATTATTTCTACCCTCACTCAACAACCAAAGAAAAAATTCAAACAAGCACGCACCCCAATTTACCCAAACCTGCTTCATATTCCTTCGACATCCACAGCAAACTACCCAAGCAGCATCGATAATTGAAACAGAAAAAAATATTCAACTATTTCCATAAGCATAAAAAAATTCAATAAACCCCATTCCTTTGATGACAATGCACAAATTTCTCATATATTTCAACCCCCAATCATTTATGTATCCACTCTGCATCAAATTTCAAACCAAATCATAAAAACAGACACATAAATTGGTCAGGGCCACGCATTTTCTAATAAATTTCTGTATCGCACCGCGTGACATCGTCAATCGATTCAGGATCACCTGCATTCGCAGCCTCTCCTCGAAACTATATATATAAGTGAAGTCTCGCCAGGGTTTTCTGTCTAATGGCCACGACCAAGTGCTCACATTAGCGCAGGCTGAGTCTGCGAAATACAAATACACAGCAACGGTTTTGTATCAGTGATGTTCACTGTGGCTGCGACCTTGACCTACGTGATAGTCCGCGCGCCGGCGTCGCGCCCTCCTATTTCCATCCCTCTCAGTTTCATGGACTTGTAATACGATACATAAAATAGTTTGTTCACTCGCACAATCGCCAACCCCTTCCTTGTCGTGCGAGTACCAGCGCTAGCACATCGTCGACGTCGGCGCGCGCTATCATACTCGCACAAAAACCACCCTCACTCTCTATGTGAATATATATCAACCGTATTTACCTTCCTGTCTCTCGTTCTTGTCTGCCGACACTCACTATGGTGCGTCAGAAATAGGGGGAATAAATAAAATGAAATATCTGGGGGCATTTTTTTTTCTCATTTACTTATTGAATTTTTTTTCGTTCTATTGCGACGTACGCGAAATTCATTTCATCGAAGCTGAGGAAGTTGGTTAATTTTTGTATGAGAGGGGATGTAATTAAATTGATAAAAGGGTTGGGGAGAAGGGGGAGGGTTGGAACATTTTTGAAGATTCAATACGGTGATATTGGGGTGTCTTTGGTCATTTCTATTGGGGAATTTTAGCATAAAAATTTTCATCTCTAGCCTCTCGGTTCAAATTTTTAGGGGATTGTTAGAATGTGGTTGGAATTCGTGTTTTATTTTTTTTTTTCTGAAATATGTTGTGGGGATTAAAAATTTCAGATGAAGAAATTTCAGGCCAATGAAATTGTATTTCTGATATTTATCGTGTTTGGAGATTTAATGTGGAGTTATTTTGAGGTTAGGTCAGGGAAATCGCGTTGGAATTTAGGGGAATATTAGGGGAGAAGGAAGATGAAGCGTTTTTATAAATGGAAGATACATTTGAAGGCTTGCAAAATAATTTTTCAAAAGAAAGTCAGAGATTTCTCGCATTCCAGGAATATAAGCGATTGAAATTTTATTTGTATGGTGAAACACATGGAAAAATGAGGGGTTGGATAACTTTGTTAGTGACTGTGCAAGACTTTTCAGAAACGCACGAAGATGTCAAGATAATTTTTAAAATAACACGAATGTTTGATTCGCGTTTTAATTTGTATTAATTCAGTTATTGTAAAACAGCCTCTTTTTTCTAGCTGTAAATAATTTAATTTTAATTTTTTAGAGAAAGCAACAAAATAATAATTGACTGAAGAGGAAGAAGAATAATGTGATTAATCCAGTTAATGAAATGACAGAGTGGAAGTTAATAATGTTATGTTGATTGATGATTGAATAATTGAACAGAAAAATAATTTTAGATTGTCAGATTGAAAAAAAAAAATTTTTTTGTCATGAATGATAAACAATTGAATGAATATTTAAATTTAGAAAATGATTGCGCATACTAAAATGACTATCTTTTCAGACAAACAATTCTTTGTTGATGCTAGCAAATAGAAAACTGCGCAAACTGTCTGAACAAATAAAGCTACTTCCCCATGTTTGTTTGAAAATTGGAATTAATTAATTAATTAAGACATTTTCCATTATTTATAGATATGGATAGAAAATTTCACCGTAATTCATCAAACTAACATAGAAATAAAAACTAAAATTGAATTTGCGACGTAATCAATCACGATTGTCATTTTAGTTGGGCAACAACTTGACGAGTTTAATTCCATCAGGATGAACAATTTCCAAGATGAATTCAATGAGGAAAATCGTTGATCCTGCATTGTGTCAATACTGTAGCTTATCAGAAAGGAATACAAAAGAAGAAGAACAGACAATAGAGAGGAGCAAAATGAAAAGAAGAAAAAACACAAAATGCACTCAGGTATTTTCACGAGATTCGACATTTCCTGGTATATTTCAACCAATCCTCACTCTTACTACAATTATTACTACTACTACAACTACTACTACTACTACTCCTATCATGTTAAGTCCTAAGGAAGGGGTGGAATCGTATGGTGGGGATGATAAAGGTGGTGGCAGTGGTGGTTGTAAGCTCACATAACTATTGCGCAGGTTTATATCTCTGTTGGATACTTTACCAACGCGTTTGACTTTTAGCCGCGCGATTTATGTACATTCAGTTGATCGCGACTCAGTGCGATCGTCACGGTACTCCAATTTTCACTCAACTAATTCCAATGGAATAAAAATTGATCGATTGAAAATTGTGTGTGAAGTGAATCGAAACGAAGAAAAGAAAATAACATTTGAGAGAATTTTTTTTTTGTGTGAATGAATCATGATTTTTGTTGTTTTCTCACGGTTTTTCTCTCGATGGTGATGGATATTAAATGAAATTTATTTTTTTATTTAGTGTGTTAATTATGTATCGATGGAAAATTTGGTGTTTATTTGTGCCATGAGTTCCTGTTTGGAGAAATGCAGGTGCGATTTGTTTATTTTATCTTATTTATTATTGTCATCTCAATCGCTTCCGTTAATTTTTCGTTTGTTTTTTCATTATTCTGTAGTTTTGTTTTGGCTCTTGAGCTATCGACGAAATGGATAAATTTATTTTGAATTTAAGTCAAATTTAATGAGGAAATTGACACAAAATGATGCAAAATCATTTCGATCAAAATTAAATTTATTGGTTGGAATTTATTTATTTTTCCATATGAACAGCATCAAAAATTTTGTGTTTGTTCTCTTTAGTATCCCTGAATTTAAAGATAACGAGGGCAAATAGGAGAATTGTTAATTGCAAAAAGTGTTAGAAATTGTTAAAATTATTCTGATAGAAAACAAATAACAAAATAGGTGGGAAATATTTATGCAACGATTTTTATTCGTTATTTCAAGTTATTTCAGACTTCCATTTTTCTTCGTTTCTTTCTTCAATAATGAATAGACGTGTGATAATTCATGAATAATTTTGTAGCAATCAATACACACCGTGAAAAAGTGAAAAAGTAAGAAAAAAAAAACGTCAAGAATGAAAGTAAATCATTCTCCCTTGGTCTATTTACAAGATTTATATTCTCATGTACATTATAATTGTAACTCCAACAGAGCAATAAAAAAATATATAATTCGGTGTGACGGTCAATTTTAATCTCGTGGCAATGATTTTATCAACAACCTTGACACGCAACTAAAACATTTTAATAATTTTGGTATTTTTATTTTTCCACCGAGCGCAAAATCAGAGATGTGTGAAAACAGGAAAATAAAAACATAAACCAACAGCTCAAATATTTTACTTGCACCGTTTTTCAACTTTTATTTATTTCATTCTTCTATTCAGTCACGACAGAATGAATATTTGAATTTTCAAATGAATTCATTTCATTTACAGAAGAAAAAAATTGAGTGTGCAATAAATGAGAGGAAATTCAATTTTAAAATAAACGAGATGGGAAATTTATTTTTATTCAGAATGAAGAAAAAATCTCTCTATTATTAGATCTCTTCGTATATTTTTTTCATTTCACATTTCTGCAGATAAAACTGTCATTCGCCGAGTTCACCTTTTATGAAGTAACTCGACTTTAATCATAAAAAATAATATAATGGGTGGGGTATCTTCAAATTTAAACACGTTGAACCCTGCCAATGACAAAATTGTTAAAATTGGCGAAGTAATGAGCGGCAAAAATATACAACCGTATTAATTAATGTGATATAACAATAAATTGATTAGCATAAATTCTGAAACGGGGATCGTTAGCTCCTCTCATGCATACATTTTCATTTGTCCATTCAATTATTTATTAGTTTATTATTTTCTCTGTGCCAGTTAAATGATTTATTTCTCTTTTTTTTCACGACCTTGTACTCAGCACTTGTTGCATTGGAAAGCAGAAAAGGCTGTGTGGGTTATGGAATGAAATATGAAAAGAAATAAAGGCCGAGATAAAAGAAAAAAATATGAGTACAGTAATAGGAAACATTTTCTTCATATTTTTCACAACTGAATCTTTCAAGGAATTTAAAAAACCCATAAAAATATTTCTACCGCTCTGCATTCACATTCACAACATTCATATGTTTAGAAAAACGGAACGAAATACGGACGATAAATTGAGTAAAAATAACATTTCACGATATCAAAAGATTTTTTATTCCTGTAAATTTTTTTATCATCTACTTATCTCTTTCAAGGATATTGAAACTTTTAATAATTTCAGTAGCTTTTTTCGAGCTTCTGTAAATACCGTATACGATTCATTGATCGACTTTTATGAGCCATTAACTAATAAAACCAACGGTCATTAGATATAAAAATGAAAGATGAAATTACAGAACTATTTTTATTGTTTGATTGTTGAAGTTTGAAGAACAGAAAAAGCAAGAAAATTATTTTATATGCTTTGCAAAAATATGCCAAAATCATTGACAATAACAACTGTGTTATAAAATTTGTTATTTGCAATTTAATTTTTATTTTCATGCCATCCTTTCATACGATTTTTCCTGTGATTAATAATGTTTTATTCAAAGCATGAATAATGAATCAACTTGATTCATGGCGTAATCGTTCTTAATCTAACGTGGAAATCAAGGATAAGAATTATTAATGAATTTCACTGTCGAGAATGAAAGAGTGCAGGAAGAATATCACGTGAATATTTCATTCCAGGATTATCCCGTTCGTTTTATTTTCATCTCACACAGTGCATTATCCCATGACTGTTTCATTTTATACAACAATCATCCCTGATTTCACGCCTTTAATTCCATGTTGAGCATCCATTTGCATTTCATCTTTAACGACTTCTGGAACGTCGCCAAAAATTTGAATGTGATATTTCTCGCAATTATCAACGAAATCAGAGAATATTACGTGCTTGCGATAAAATTTTGTCTCTCTTTTCTTCTTGTGAAATTTTTTTCAGACAATTTGAGTCGACAAAAAAGAATTCTGGGGGATGTTATTATTCGAAATATTATTGAAATGATGACCTAAAACTTTTGACGTGTTATTGCTTAATTTTAGTGGGGGAATTCGGATGAAATTCGGAGGAGAAGGTCGAGAATCATTACAGAAAAATATATTCGAAGGAAACGATTATTTCTACTCATGGCGTGCATGATAACTCACTAGAAAATGATGCGATAATTGAAAATCGAAATGTTTCTCACTCTGTAGAGGTGACGGTATCGTATGGACTATTCCAGTGATGAATTGACAAATACATTAGACTCACGAATAATTGCAAACGAATTTTCATTCCATGAAAGAGTTTATAAATTAATGGCTGAAATTATCACAAAATAATTTCTGCAGATATAGAAGAATCGATAGAATAGGTGACATTTTGGCATCCAGTTGATATCTGTGTCAAATTTCTGTTCAATTCATTTATAACTCCCTAAATTATCGTAGTAACCATCTTTGCATTTCACGTTTCATACAACTTTGAAGTGACACGTTGGAGTTTCGTTGCATGATTGAATGGCTGGGGAACTTCAACAAGTCATATCTTCCTACAGCTATCAAGCTTGGAACGATTCAGAAAACTTGGAACAGCTCCTCATCTTTAGAGAAAAAGAGGAAAAGAAGACAACAAAAAAACAAAAAATCTCATCTTTGTGGTCTTCTCTTATTGATCATCTTCAATAACGAAATAACGAAATGGAGATAACTCCACATTTTTTACTATTCGACAGAAAATAAAAAAATAACATTTTCAATAGTCTCAAATTGTTCTCGTGCAATTTCACTAAAATCCTCAAATGGAATCTGAAGTGCTCCAACTTTTCACGTCGGTTTCTTTTCATTTTTCTATACTTTTACAACCGATTCTCTCTAAAACTTCGACAATTGACATATAAATAAATTGTGAATAAATTGTGATGGTTTTTGATTCATTTTCGATTTTTATTATGCATTTCTATCAGTAATGTAATGACAACGTAGTAGGAATTGCAAACATATTGAAAAGAAAAATTGTCTCTTGAGTCTTGGAGAGTATTAAATAAACGTTAATGCACGATCAATATTGAAGTTCAATGTCGTTATGTTGGACCTTGCATGAAGGTCAGGTGCTATATGTAATCATAAATAATATTCTTAGATGATTAATGATATGAAAAATGAAGTGAATACAACATGAAATGTAAACAAACTTTAATTGTTTCTAAGACCAATTCAAACTTTATTGTCATTCCCTCCAATAAATAACTCATCAATCTATTTCTTCAACAAATTTATATTCATTGATTGTTTTTATATGAGTTTAATCCCATGTGATTCCTTGATAATGCGAGTGCCTTCAAGATGTTGATGGAATGTCAAGTGAAAATGGTTGCATCAAAAATTATTCATTTTTAGAAGCCTTTGAGAGAGCTGAGCCGACTGTGCTTGGGTAACAACAGTCAAACTAATGCAGTTGTGGTAACAGCTGATGTTATTCGTAGTGAACCACCAAGTGGTTTACCATTGTTGCAAGTATGGCCAAGCGAATCACCAAGAGGCGAAGCTGACGGTGAAGCTTTCATTTTTCCGGATGGAAGTCATCTTGACAGCATCAACGACAGTGGCATCGAATCAATTCAGGTGATTTTTGAAAAAGTTTTGTTAATTACAGATAATGAAGACAGTTAGAGTTTCCAATTGACAAAATACCATTTCCTTTTATTGTTGAGGACGTTCAGAATTTCATATGGTGTTGATGCTTTGACACGGGTGAATATAATTTTACTGCGTCGTTAATTTCAGCCCTTACAATTGTGAGCATAAGAGAAAGGGAGGGATTCTTAATCTGTATAAATTCAGCCTTTGTCGGAACTAAAATTAAATTGTCTACATCAATCATTTAAAAGGAAGCAGATTAAAAATATAATTTTCAAATTTATCAACTCATCGAATAAATTCTTCATATAAAAGTCAGCCAATTTTCCACACGAGATCAAAAATAACTGTAAAAAAAAAAACTATCAGACGAAAATCCAAAGAGTGGCTTAGTAATCTTCAATCACTCCCCACATAATGAATAGAAACAATTCGAATTTCAAATAATTTTTTCGATAAATGAACAAGGCTTCACCATCACCATGTGGAGCAACATGCAACAGCGCATCAGTGAGTCCACAACAATCACGACGTCCAAGTTTACTACATCCAGATCATGCACGATTGCATCTTCATCATTTGAGGCATAATCATTATACAGTGGATCGTCAACCACCATCACCTGATCGAACATCAATTGATGAAGACAGACCACCAGCACCACCGAGCCCGTCCAGTTCCACAACGAGTAGTCTCCATTCAATGCCAAGTTCAACTATGGCATCAGTTCATTCGTCAATACATGATCGACGACGTAGTAGCAGGTACATTAAAATTCTTCATGTCATTAACGAAGTGACTCTTCAATTAAAGATGAAATTATTCAAATTCATCTTTCAATCTTGAAAATTTTCATTTAAAAATTATTTGGCGATGAATTATTTTCTTGAAATTTTCCAATCAAATTTTATTTCGTATTATTCATTCAATAAATTTTCTCATAGAGACTCATTTCATCTACGATTTCATCCCCTCGGAATTCTGGATAAAATTCGAGTTGAAGTTTCATCGAAATTAATTTGATGAAGATGAGAAAATTAACGCCGAAATTGATTTTTTTGATTTGTCTTTGATATCAGCAAAAATATTCTCGACAAATATTGCTGAACAAAATAAAACTACAGAGAATGAATGTGAAAAGATGAAGTGAATTGATCATAAAAAATAATTAATAAAAATACACGAAACCAAATTTCTTAACCCTCATTAGTTTTTCCAATTTATTTCCAGGTACAGCGTTTTCGACGCTTTGGATTTAGAATATGCACTGTTACGTGCAGCTGCTAGGGGTTCAGTCGGTCCTTATTCATTTTCTGAGTCTTTGCATAAACTAACATTTACTCAGAGTTTAGCATTCCCAGCCTTAGCACGTGGACTAACGAAAAAGCAAGGTGTGTTACCATCACGTCAACCACAACAACATTCTGAAAGTGGTTTGAATGCATTTGCTAAAGTGGTTACTGCATTGGTATTGATGTTAGTTAGTGTTTTGGTGTTCGGTATTGTTTATAAATTTGTAAGAACGTGAGGTTGGCTGCTGGTGCCGGAGAACAAACAACACAATCAGTTACATCATGCTGATGATGATAATTATGATGAAGGCGCCAGCGATCATTTTTTTATGGACACGTGAATATTAACACATACAAAATGGAATTGTGTGTGATTTTTTTTCTACTGAATCGCTTATAATTAACAATTTTTTAGACTGAACGTGACTTGATAGAAAATTATTTGAGTGAGAAAGTGATTCCTATCCGGTTGAATAGAAGAATTCATTTCGAGCGGTTCCCTGTATTTCTTAGACGATCATAGACATTCGATAAAATTGAACGTCACTTTTTCATCAGATCGAATCATGAACAACTCGTTCAAGTTTTCCTGACAACAAGGAAGTTGTAAATGAAGTTTTTCGAGTGTATTAGTTTTATGTTGAAATATATTTCGGAGAATGTTTAAAGGGTACATTAGAAATTTATTTGCATCTGTATATGTGTGTGGAAATTAAGAATTTCATGGGAGGAATGAATTCGTCAAGTTGGAATAAGAAGCCATTCTGCATCCACTATCAGAATTGTTTTCTACTGAACAGTTTGTTGATTCTTGAAGAAATGACGAATAGAAAGTGTGAAAAGTTTGTGATTTCATGAATCTGTGCGTCAATAAACATAAGTATGAGTATAAATTTGATGAAAAGTTTGTTTGATAATGAGAAGATGATTGGAGAAAATTGATGATCTTAATGATAATGAATCGAGTTTTAATTGTAAAGAAGATTTCATTTTTTTATTATGAATATTTTTATATTTTTGCTGAATGTCAATCAGGGTAGACGGGGGAATTATTTTCTTCTGTTGTGAAATTTTTACAATCCCATTTCTATTTCAATTATCGTGTTCAGAATTAGTTATAAAATCTTATAAAGTTGGAGTATTTAAAAGCAAGAAATTGCTTTCATTTCTTCCATGAATTCAGTAGTGCTGGTTTGTGTTAAAAGTTGTTGAACCTTTCAAGATTTCATCTGCAAAATATTCGAGAATGCAAATAATTCGTCTTTGGACCACTTTGATTCACGTCATTGCATAAATATTCTCATAAGAATTTGTACCAGATATAAATTTTCATGGAACATAAAATATTCAAAAGATAAACTTCGTGAATTAAATATTTATCCAATCTATTCTAGAATGACTGACTTGACATAAAACGTGACTCTTTTCTATCTTTAAACACACTGGAAAATCCTCAAAAACCCCAAACTTGTTTCCACCAGGATCTGAAACATATTCTCGAAATATTCTTAGCAAAAGAATAACAGCATTCGAAATTTTTTTATATTGTATTGCTGCCCATAAATCCACCCAACAAAATCCACGTAATCATCCAAGTTCTTTTTTAAATTTTTCTCAATTTCTCAGATTTCCAATTTTTAATAATTGAAAACCACAATTGAGTGAATTTCCAACTACTAATTGAAAGTAATCCATTGGGATTTATGAATAGCAACTAAAATGACTCAAAAATTTATTAGGAATTTACTAAAAATTGTCATTTTTAGGCTAAAAATTATATTTTTCTCATTTCAAAATTTGAGAGAACTTCAATAATTAGGAAACAACATCACAGTGAAGCCGTAATTTCGTTCAATTACGCACTAACAATGCAAAATTGTCTAACGACATACAAACAGGGGCATAAAATGTTAATGAGAAAAAAAAAAGAGGGGAATGAATCTGTCTCTCATATGACACTCCATACTCCTTCTATAAGAAACAAAATATTAATCTCGAAATAATCCAAAGTGCTTTAATTGTATTTCTATGCCTGATGACAATCGTTAATTATAATTATACCAGTGTGAAAGAATAATTGGCAAATCATGTCCAATTAGCAGGTGAAACGTTGCGAATTGCGAAACTTTATGATTATTATTGTAGTTATCATCATTCTATTATAATAATGACTGCCATTGGTGGTCTTTTCATTTTTTTTTCTAAAGATGACGATGTGTATGTTATTATCACTGTAACGAACCCGCGTCACCGCAAAAATCGACGACATGGTTTAAAAATATCTCATCACAACCGAGAGTCTTTTAATGTCACCGAGTTATTTCTATGTGAATTTTTTCCCTTCTCTTTTCTAATCCCCACTTTGTTCAAACACCCATTCACGTCATGTTTTATATATGGATTTTCTTTTTTTTTCTCCATGAAGATTTCTCATTACTGGGAAACAGTTTCTTTGTTTTATTTCGGGATTGTAGTTCATTTTTCGGTTGGTTTGGTTTTTGTTTTCTTTTTCAATATGACATGATAATTGAAGTTTAGTGACGGCATAGATTCGACTGAATTTTTTTTGATTATTAAATTTATTTGGTTGTTTTTTGAGATGTTTTCATGTTTATGAGTCATGTTATTGGATATTGGTGGGGACTGAGTTGAAATTTGCTCGTTGATTTTTTTTTTCAGTGATATGATGATTTTGAGAGATGAAGTTGCAGGGTATGAAATATTTTTCACTTGTGATTTCTTGAGGGTTGATTTTATTGAGTATTTATGGCCTTTCAACAATCTGTGTGGGATACGATGTGAGGGAGGGAATGTTTCATAGTTCGTTTCTTCAATCAGTGATGTGTACAATTGTGTAGTGAATGAATATCAGCAGTATTGATTTATTATTAAATTTGAATTTAATTGTTATTTAATATTCTTGAAGGTCACATTGGGGATTTTTTCTTATGAGATTGATAGAATGCACATTATGAAAGTGTCAAGGCGTGTTCTTTCAATGCTGCTATAGTAGAGTAAACATAAAAGGGCAATTTACTATTCGAGAAATGCAAAGTGCGAAATCATAACTGGGAAAGTGTCTGACGTCGAAAAATGTAAAACAATTGCGAAATATTTTGGAACAATGGCAAGATTTAATAAATTATGAATAATTTTCTCAAAGAATTTAATGCAATTATCAGTTTACAATTGGTATATCACAAGAAAAACTGATGTGAAATAAACGTAACTATTTTTCAAAAATATTTGAAAAATATTGAAAAATAGTCGCGGAAAGATCTTTCTCCTGTCAATGACTCATAAACAAAAAAAAAACGCAGGAAATATCCAAAAAGAATTCCATAATTTGATCTTCCACATGACAAAAAATTTCGTTGTACTTAAAAATTCGCCAAGTTGTGTTTCAATAAAATGATATGACGTGTATATATTTGTCATATATGTACACTTGAAATTTTTTATTTCAAGCTCAAATAATACAACCAATTTAACAAAAAAAATGAAGAAATAAACAAACGAATCTGCATAAAAATATAAATTTGTGTTGATATAATGAATTTTATCAATAATGTGTAAATATAAATATCAATAATATAATCACTCTGTCTTGTTGTAAATTTTTTCAATAAGTTCATCACTGTGCTCCATTTTATTATTCGTTAAGAAACAATAAGAACAAAAAAATTATTTTATCAGATAAACAATTGTAAATGAACTTCAAAACTTAAGAAAATATTCTCTGTAATAAAAAATAATTCGTGACAACAATAATTGTCGTATTGACTAAATAAATAACTGATTCACATTTTGTTCAATTTATATCAGGAGAAAATTAATTACAATAAACATTCATATATATTTATTATTTTATAATTTTGCATTTTTTCATTATCTTCGTATTATTTCTCACGACCAATTCACACATTCGATTATTCTCTTGCCATTTATTTCATTTTCTTTTGATATTGTTCCATATTTATTTTTTTCTTTCTCGTATATATATATATATATATGTGTTTGTTATTTTC